>VDFB02010352.1:0-39554 GCA_007258455.2 Sequoia sempervirens
CAAGTTGCATCCTCCAAAGGAAAGTTCTTCCACTTCACCAAGTATTCTTTGATTGTTCTTCTTCTCAAAGAATGCTCTTTGGAATGAATCATCTCCTCTGGAATCAAAGTCAACTGTCCTTCTTCGTCCAAGGGAGGCAACTGTGATGAAGCAACAACATTGTGTCCAAGTGCCTTCTTTAGGCGAGACACATGGAAGACATTGTGAACCTTGCTACTCGATGGTAGCTCCAACTCGTAAGCCACTGCTCCAACCTTTCTGATGGCTTTGAATGGCCCATAGAATCGAGGTTTGAGCTTCTCAGCTCCACTCTTCTTGAGAGTAGACTGTCTGTAAGGTTGAAGTCGAAGGTAAACCATATCTCCAACCTCAAATGAACGCTCAACACGTTGCTGATCAGCGTACAACTTTTGCTGATTTTGTGCTATTTGAAGGTTGTTCTTCAAGGACTTCAAAATATCTTGACTTTGCTGCAACAAATCCTTGGCTTGAGGGGCTTTGCTGTCACCAAACACTAAATCAGCAAAGCTGGGAGCCTCATAACCATAGAGAGCCATGAATGGAGATGTCCTTATTGACATGTGGAAGGATGAATTGTAGCAATACTCCCCTAGGTGAAGCCATTTCACCCATGCCCTTTGCTGCTCCGAGACATAGTTCCTAAGATAGCCTTCCAACCACTTGTTCACTATTTCCGTTTGTCCATCAGTTTGAGGGTGATAACTAGTGCTTGGAGTGAGCACCGTACCACTCATCCTGAAGACTTCTTGCCAAAAAGTGCTTAGGAACTTGCTGTCCCTATTGTTGTACCCAAACCAATTTTTTTGCTTCACTAAGGCATTTTGCTAAATATAGTCTTAACCTTGTTAAAGTGATGTCAGAAGGTCATTTTTGGGCTTTTCAAATATGGAGCTTGTGTCAGTTTCATGTCAATCTGTTACGGAAGAATTTTGAGAAAAGTGAAAATCTGAAGGAAGATCGTCAAATTTTTCTATCTCTGGAGAGGGGAGCACATTTTCAAAAAGGCGCCCTATCTTTTAGGGGCTCAGATCCTGTTTTTAGGGTGTGTCACCTCCAACAGACATTTGTCCGGCATCATGTGAGCTTCGCAATGAGCTATCAAGCCTGTGAAACGAACCTGTTTTGCTCAAGTTACGAGAGATATAGCGGAAAATGAGAGAAACGACAAAATGGCTAGCACTGGAGGGAAAAGAGTAGCTTTTGAGAAAGGCGCCCATCTTTTTGAGGGGTCAAATGAAGGTTTTTGACTAAATGCTACCTGAGATGTTTGTCTCACATTTGCTCAAGCTTCGCAATGCATCTGTCAGTAGGTGAATCTGAGTTGGTTGCCTGAGCCAGAGGTCAAACACGGGGTTAAATCTTGGTCAAAATATTAAGGAAAAAGCAAAAGAGCACATTTTCGAAAAGGCACCTGAGCTTTTGAAGCCTTTAATGACTTCTTTTGGTGATCTCAGATATTCAGCTTGTCCATGTTACGTCCAGCTCTTCGTTGCCTGTTTCCGTCAGATTAGAAGATTACCTATCAGCCTGCATCAGAGTTTTAGTGTTATTTTGGTCAGTTCCAGAAAATGGCTATCTCTGGAGGAAAAATAGCACCTTTTCAAAAAGGCGCCCTTGATTTTCACCCCTCAGATGATGTTTTCTGAGGAAATGTGCCTTTACAGTTATCGTGTGGAATGAAGTCAGCTCCACAGTGAGCCAGTTATCTAGTCTTGAAGCTTTGTCAGTCAGAAGTTATGGAAGATTTTTTTTCCCCTTCGTACGAGATGAAGATGGAGAAAATTTGACAAAGTCTGAGAAAAAGAGCAACTTTTGAAAAGGGCGCTTGGATTTTTGAGCCTTCAAGTCTTAGTTTTATGGTCTGCAGTCTCAAGGAGTCTTTTGATTAGTTTTTGTCCTGCTCTGCAATGCACCTGTCAGCTAGTCAATTGGTGAGGTCAGTCAGCGGGTGTCAGGGATTGAACAGAGGTCCCGAAAGAGGTTCAAATTTCAGTTTTCATGAAAAATGGCCAAGTCTGGAGAAAAACGCCAAAAGTCAAAGTTGATTTTTCAAACTTAAAAATACATGTGCGCCTAAAAGAGGAATTTTGAATATAATTTAAATATTTGAATTTTGACTTTCAGTTGAAGAGAACGATTTTTGGGTTGTCATCTCCAGTTAACATCTTCGCATGTTGAGTGCTTTTTTAGTTTTGCATGTTGAGTTAACTGTCAGCATGTTGAGTTAACTGACTTTGCATGTTGAGTTACTAACTTTGCATGTCCACTTAACTAAAGTGCATGTCAAAAGTTAACTTAAGCTTTAATGCATGGCGCATATTTGATTTTTGTGAAGTTGTTGAAGATGGCGCTTTAATATGGTTTTTTAACTTCAGTCTTCAAAGGTGATGCCTTAGTTAGGATTTCTAACTAAAGTTTCTAAAGCATGGATTTTGAGTTTCAAATATGGCGACTTAATATGAATTTTTCAACTGGAGTTTGATATGCATGGTGCTTGAATATGGATTTTTCAACTAAAGTCTTAAAGATGGCGAATTTTAGTCTTGAAGATGGCGCTTTATTTAGGGCATTTTTGTCTTCAGTTAACTGTTTTTAGAGCCAATCATTGGCTAGGCGTGGATTTTTGAGGTCCAATTACAAGTGAAGTGCCATTTTTAGGTGTGCATGCATTTATCACAAATTTTGGTGATGAAAGTCTATTTATTCAGACTTAGGCGTCCATTATTCTTCATCCCAAGCTTAGAGAAATACATTTTTCTTGAGCAAAAAGTGATTTGTAGGTGCTACAGGTGTCAGATTTCGTGTTCTTCGTAGCAACGGATTCAGTTTGTTCAGAAGAAGAATATTCCAGGTGTTATCTTCAATTTGCATGCAGGTTTCATCAAATTCAAGACAGAGATAGGCGAATTCTACAGAAGCAAAGCAAATAAAACCTTCTTTCTTCTGTCTTATTTCTTCTATTTCTCATCTTAGGTACTTTCTACGCATGTCAAAGAAATTCAGCATATTTTCAGAGTTTGATCATCTGGGTTCGCATACTTCAACATTTGCAGCAAAACCCATGTCTTAGATTTTTTCGAGAAAATTGCCCCGTAGCCTTCATTCTGAAGGTCTGTGCTTTTTTCCGAGAATCTCTTTGCATGTGGGTCCGAAACACATCTTTTTGAGAATCAAGCTATCTGGGTTGTCTTAGAATTTGATTCTGCACAAAACCCATGTTTCAAAAAAATTCTGAAATTTTTCCCACCATAGGCTATTTTTAGCCTTGTCCAGAGATTTTCAGCCTTTTTGGAAAGTTGTTCGAATATATTCGACTTCATAGTCAAAAGTCTTCATTTTCAAAATGCAGTTCAATCTCATTGATTATAGAACCAAATCGGTTCTTATACATGATTTTGTTAAAACTTCAGACACGGACTTAGGTCATGTCTATCCAGTGGTTAACCTGAGCAGTTTGGAGGGTGTTAGCAGCAATTCATTGAGAAATCTTGAACGTTCCGGATTGTTGGCAGCAGCATCTATTCCCATCTCCACTTTTGATCTTGAGTTATAGCAGCATTAGGACTCGTCTTCACGACAAATCAGATCAACTGATGGGAGAGTTATCTGCAGTCTTAAGTTGAAGGATGTAGAGAAGTGCTTTGCTATTCCTTCTCGTTCAAATAATTTCACTGTGGTTATTGAGGCCTGTGAGAAGATATGGGATGGAGATCAAGAACGTTTACAGAGAAAAGTGGCTCAGAGATGGTTGAAAGTTCAAAAGACTAACATGCCTAAAAAGGTTGGTTGTGGTGAATTCAAGGACGAGGTTGCTGTTTTGATAACTTTGCTCAATCGAGTTACAGGTCAAGAAGATGCTAGCACTTTCCGACCATGGATGTTTTACCTCATTTCTAGGATTCTTGATGGCACAAAACATTTTGACTAGGCTATGTTGATCAGCGATTGCCTACATCAGCAGATTACTGATTTTCTCAGGTTTCATGAGTTTCATATGGTGTCTTACTTGGTCTACTTAGTTGCATCTAAAGGCAGCTATAGACACCTAAAAACTAACGGGACTCTTGGTGTTCAGTGTGTTCACGAGTACTATTCTCAATTGGAGTTTTCTAAGGCTGAACAAGATTTCTCAGCAGTGAATGATCACTTTTCCATGAGGATAGTCAGAGATCTTGACAACGAAATGCACATTCGGATTTCTGCAAAAGCAAAATCAGCAATGGAGACTTGGGCGGATTGGTTTATCCAATTCCCTACTTTCACATACATCCGGGTTTATGGATATGTTGGAGAGCCTCTGATGTTAGCAAGGTATCCTTCAGACAAGATCATCTTCATGGAATTTCTTAGACAGGTTCAGCACGTTCAGTCCTTTCTTCGCAGTCGTCATAAGTCTGCAGCTACTTTTCCATTCGGATTGGGCATTTTCACATGCAGAACTGTGGCAGATGCCAGGTATATGTCAACTGAGATGGAGAGATTCAAACTGAAGTCTCATACTGAGAGGCGTTCCTATGATCCTTTGGGTCATTATGCAGCCAGGTTGGAGCGAGGGATTGCACATAAGCCAGCACTTGAAGATTTTTGGGCTAATTGTGAAGATGAATTCGAGGTTCGTCGTTGTCACTATTGTAGACTCACTATTACTCAGCTCTCTGATTACCTATTAGAGGATGTTGATGGTTTATCAGATGATGATGGAGAGGTTCTTCTCAATTCATATGTCAAGGATCAAATTGCTCGGCAGCCACTTCGCTCACCAGATTGGTATGCTAAGGAGAATACTTCTATTGAGGATGTGTCTAGATCGGTTATCAAGACCAGCAAGCAGTTCTTGGAGAGTAAACGAAGGCGAAAGTCAGTTCCTGTTACAGAGCCGCCAGTGAATCTTTCTTCATTGCCTTCTACATCGAGGTCAAGGCCTCGGGTCAAGGCTATTGTGACGCCACCTGAAGGAGTTAGACTTAGTGGAAACACAAGAAAGAGGACTACTGGTAAAAGGAAGCAGAAGCAAGTAGAGAATGCACCTGAGATCCCAGTGGAGACAGTCATTCAGGTTGAGCCTTGTGTTTCACCTCCTAGTTCACCACATGTGCAGCTTATTGATATAGATTTAGAGCCTGAGATACCAGTTCGAGTGGGATCAGAGACAACCGAACCACCATAGGTTGATACATCAGGGACACTCTCTCCTTGAATTGATAATATTGTTCAGTCTTGTTGGCTTGAGAAGACTTTGGGGAGATAGAGGTGAGAACCTTCATAGAACCTTGATTTATTTGGGTTCGGTGAACCTTAATAGAAGAGGTCGAACAAGAAAATCAAGAAGCAGGTGCATATCGAGAAGACTCCAGAGTCGGAGATTGTTATAGAGGTTGCTACTCCTCTAGAGGGTAAGAGCCTAGATGAAGTTGAAGTCAGTGACTTTACTTTCACCAAGGCAAATCTTGGCAGGACCACTCGAGAGACAGACGTGAACCTTCTTAAGATTGTCACCAATAATCTTGAAGAACGCATCACGAAGGATGGAGAAGATAAGGCACTGCTTAAGGTTGAGAACAGTCAACTTCGACAATATATCTCTGATCTTGTCCACGGAAATTCAAGTAGAGTGCCTGTTCTTCCACATAATACACCTACAGAACAACGAAAGTTGGATCAGTTAGTCAGTCATGGCAGACTTCTGGACAATTGGATTGAAAGCTTAATTGTTACAGGGCAGCATCTTCTTATGGATTTGTATCAGTTGAGGAGTGATGCACATAAACTTCGTCAAGGCATCCAGCTGCTTGAGATTTCAGTTGTAGAGAGTTTAGCCAAGGATCGAGTTCTTGTATCTTAGTTGTTTGTTGCATATGATGCTTTGGAGCTTGATGAAGATATAGAGAAGGTTTTCACTTGGAAGGAGCAACACCTTTTCGAAATGGAGATATGTGAAAAGATCTCTACCAAGTTGTTTTCACTAAAAGATAATGTTGTTGGAGCTCTTGCACTTGTCAGTGGTTTTGTTGTTCAGATCCCATGTCATTATCTTCTTGGATGGCACGTATATTGAATTGAACGTAGTGCAAGCTGAGTTCGAAAAGCTGATTTGTGATAGCCTTGAGGGAGATCCTGTTGCGGCTAAGTTGGAGAACATTTCAATGATTTCAACTAGTTTCAAGAGAGCGGCTAAAGATGTCAGAGAATGCATGCATACAATCAAGGAGAGTGATAGAGAATTGAAGAAACAAATTATTGTTTTGGACAGCATCAAAGTGCCAGAAGACAGAGTGATTGATGAGTTCCTGGACGAGGTGTTGAACCGAGATGACTTGGAGTGATCTGCTAGTTGGGACTTGCAGTTAGTTTCGAGGATAGAGTCAGGAGCAGCAGTTAACTTGACTTTCAGTCTTGAGTTCACTTGCTGATTTCATACATGCTTATCTCTTCCTTGGGATTATCTTCACAGGAGTTAGGATTAGGGTTTTTCAGTTAACTGAGGGTAGTGTTCCAGTTAACTTTGCTTTCAATAAGGACGTGCATGCTTGCACATTGTCGATTTAGATTAGATGTATCGGTTAACTGATGGTAATTTTCTAGATAACTGTATAGTTTGCTTTATTAAGGTTTAGCAATAAAATCTTGCATGCATTGCAAGACTGTAGTTGACTCAAGGTGATTTTAGGGTTCCCTACACCTTTTGATGTCTATAAATAAGAGCTTTTGCTCATTTGTACATAACTTTTGCACAAGAGAGAAATATATGCTGTGCCTACCTTTCCTTCAATATTGCTCGTTCTGTATCTGTTCATGTGTATTTACTGTTATGATGAATTGTTATGCCACTTGGGTTTCATGCAATTATGATGGTGAATTCTTGCCTTACTTAGATTGATTCTGTTTTGTGTTCAATAAACTTGTTCAGATTGAGCTGATAGATGTGCCACCTTGCCTTCAAGTTGAGAATTTGTTCTTGTTTATCATATGGTGTTTTGTGAGTAATAAACTTGTTTAGATTGAGCTGATAGATGTGCCACCTTGCCTTCAAGTTGAGAATCTATACTTGTTTATCGTCAAATAATCATTCCTGCTCCATTTCCTCATGCTCTGTTTTTTTGAGGAAACTGGATAGTTTTAAAGTGGTTAGCCTAGTTGTAGTTAGTAATCTGCGAAACCAGAAAATACTTAGCTGCAACGTATATAGTTTTCTTGAAATCCTTGTACCTCTTACAACTGAGACAAAAAAGACAAGATATAGTTTAGTTTATTTCCCTTTTCAGGTACTTTTGTCTGGCACAACGAGGGAGCTTCTCCTCCTAATTTGAAGAGCACTCATTGCGTAGTGTGCATAGCTGTCCGTACCAACTTATACTCTAGAGGTGTTAGTTGTTACGACAATACCTATCACTCACAATGTTTTTCGACAACCCATGCAATCTAAACACTTCATGAAAAAACAAATCTGCAACTTGAGCTGCTGAAAATGAGCTAGTGATGGCAAAAAAGTGAGCAAACTTTGTTAATCTGTCCACTACAACAAAAATACAATCTTTGCCTTGAACCTTAGGCAACCCAGTGATGAAGTCCATTGATATGCTTTCCCATTTTTGGTTGGGAATGGGAAGAGGTTGCAGCAGACCAGCTGGAGGAGAATGCTCATTTTTGTTCATTTGGCAAGTGGGACATTCCTTGATGTAGCGTTGGACTTCCTCTTTCAGCCCTTTCCAAGAAAACCTTTCCCGAATCTGCCTGTATGTCTTGAAATAACCTTGATGACCAGCAAGTGGAATGTCATGGAATGTCATCAAAATCTTCTTTTTGAGCTTAGAATCAGCCACCAAAAAGATCCTCCCTTTGTAGTGTATCAAACCATCAACCACTTTGTACCTTTCATCATGAAAAGTACCTTCAATGATGCTGGTTGCAAATTGATTTTTGGCATAATTAGCAAGCAACAACTCCTTCCAATCAGCAGTAAGCTCACACAATGAGCTCAAATGAGGCCTCCTAGATAGAGCATCTGCCACAATGTTGTTTTTCCCCTTGACATACTCAATGTCAAAATCGTAAGCTTGGAGCTTACCCATTTTTGTTGTCTTTCGTTCAAGTCCTTTTGATGCATGAAGTGCTTGAGACTATTGTGATCAGTCTTGACAACGAACTTGCTCCCCACCAAATATTGTCCAAACTTAGCTAATGCATGCATGATTGCAAGCATTTCTTTGTCATAGATGGAGTAAGTCCTTTCAACACCTCTTAATTTTCTGCTTTCAAACACAATGGGGTGCTTATCTTGCATCAAAACAGCACCAACACTCTCCTGATGCATCACATTGCAGCTCGAAAGGCTTGGAAAAATCTGGTATGGCCAAAACTGGACAAGAACTCATGATCTTCTTGAACTTATCAAAAACACTTTGTTCCTTTTCTAACCAAGTGAAAGCTCCCTTTTTAGTGAGGTCAGTAAGAGGAGCAACATTTTGAGAGTAGCCCTTCACGAACCTTCGGTAAAAGCCACAAAGACCCAGGAACCCCTTCAAATGAGTCAAGTTCTCTGGAGGTGGCCAATCAACTATTGCCTTGATCTTTTCAGGATCAACCATCACCCCATCAACACTAATTATGTGACCAAGGTAGAGCAACTCTTTCATTCCAAATTCACATTTGGATTCTTTGGCAAACAAGCTTTCTGATTCCAAGATGCTAAGCACTTCCTCCAAGTGCTTGAGATGTTCTTCCCACGTCTTGCTGAAGATGAGGAGATCATCAAAGAAAATCAACACAAACTTCCTCAACTGCTTCTGAAAGACTCTGTTCATACAAGACTGGAAAGTGGCAGGAGCATCAGTCAACCCAAATGGCATGACTAAAAACTCGAAATGACCATAGTGGCATCTGAATGCCGTCTTCTCAACATCTGACCCCCTCATCCGAATTTGATAGTAGCCCGACCTCAAATCAATTTTTGAGAAGAACTTGGCACCATGTAGCTCGTCAATGAGCTCATCTATCCGGGGGATGGGGTACCGATTTTTGATTGTGCTTTGATTCAAGGCACGGTAATCCACACACATGCGGATGGTGCCATCCTTCTTCACAAGAACTACTGTTGAAGCGAAGGGACTCTTGCTTGGACAAATGAAGCCCATTTCCAAGAGTTCTTTTATGTTTTTCTCGATTTCGTCCTTCTGCTTCTTAGGATACCGATATGGTGTTGTGATGACTGGCGTGGCCCCTTCCTTGAGTTCAATAACATGCTCAGCTCCCCTTTCAGGAGGCGGCCCAGGAGGTAGATTAGCAAACACCTTACTCTTCTTGGTGAGTATAGACTGGATATCTGGAGGATAGTCCCTCTTTGTTTCAATTGGACTAGCTGGAAGAACCATACATTCCGCAGCCCACTCAACTTGCTCATGCCGAATTGGCCTCTCCATTCTTTTGAATGACACAATCCGAGGACCTCCATTGGACATTCCCCTTAGCACCACCTTCTTCCCATCGAATTGAAACTTGAGCTCCATTGTTTGTAGATTGAGAGAGATTTCCCCAAGTGAGCGTAGCCATTGAATACCAAGTACGACGTCCGTGTCACCAATAGTAACTACATAGAAGTCATCTTTGACTTCATAGTTGCCCAACTGGATAGACATGTTAGAAACCTTCCGGTTGCAAGAAATATGAAACCCATCAGCCACCATGACTTTGAAACATTCAAATTCTTCCGTTTTGAGATTTCTCTTTGCAACCAATCCTTCGTCAATGAAATTATGTGTTGCCCCAGTATCAATCAAGGCAACAATTCAGTGACCTCCAATCCTACCACGACCTTGAAAGATTCGTTCTTTTGGAAACTAGAGAGTTGGGCAATAGGGCTCCCAACTCCTTGCTCATGATCGGACTCTTCTGGGGCTCTCTCTTCCTCGCTGTCCCCAAAATAAGATTGCTGATCAGACATATCAGATTCTGATCCAAAATCAGAATAAGCCCCCATTTGGTTTGAACGCCCTCTTCCATAGCATCTATGACCCTTAATCCAAGGCTCCAAACATGTATAACACTTGCCCTCTTTTCTAAGCTGCTCACGCTGCTCATCAGTCAACTTGGGTGGAAACTTCTTATGCTGATTTGAAAAATGCTTCTTATCCCTCTTGTGGCCAAAGGGCTTGGGCGGAAATTTTGGCCTAGGGGCTGATAACTCCATACTTCGAGCCTTTTTGATTGCTTCTTCGAGACTTGGTGGATTGAAAGCCTTAACCCACCCTTTCAAAGCTTCAACCAATCCTTCAGAGAACAATACTACCAACCTTCTTTCAGTGATGTTGGGCACCATCACGGAAAGCCTTTGAAAATCAGCTATGTAAGCATCCAAGGAGCCATGCTGCTTCAATTGTGCAAGCTCGCGAAACTTCACTTTAGGATCCTTAGTGTCGAATCTATCAATCAACTTATTGGTGAATTCATCATAGGTTTGAATGAGGTTGTGGCCAAGCGTGACCAAACCATGGTACCACCACTTCATGGGCAGCTCCTTCCAAATGCAACGTTGCAAACTTTATGGCATCTTCCTCCGGCATGGGCCTTAGCGATAGGTAGTTGTCCAGCTTTTGAACCCACAACCTTGCTGAACACTTATCACTTCCATCGAAGTGAGCCAATGACACCTTCCCAAGGGTTTGCTGATAGTCAGTTCTAGGAGCCATAGGAGCTTGGTTATCAGCCCTTCCTCCGTTTCTTCTGTTTCTATGGTTCAAGAATTGATCAAAGGACCATTGGTCTCTAAGATCAGGGGGTAAGGTGGCATACTCCATGTAGGCTTTCCTGGCATCATTTGCAAAAGGAACGGAAGCTTCAACTTGTGGTTCCTCCCTTTGAGTGAATGTAGGAAAGAGTGGCCTAGAGGCTGATCCTCTAGAGGTGGCCTCATGTTGGCCAATAGTCCTGTCTCTCCCATTGCCATTGTTTCCATTGACACCACTATTTTCACCTGTGGCATTGTTTTGACTAGGAGTATGATTCTGAGCAGCTTGCTGATCCATTCTTGCAAGCAAACGGGACATCATATCAATCATCCCATCAAACTTCTTCTCCATCCTATCCTCTCTCTCATCCATGGCTTGCTTATGACTATCTGACATGTTCTCAACTATTTTTCCAGTATCTACTGCTTTCCCTGTTTCCCTTAAAGCCTCTGAAAAGGTTTCTGCTTCTGGCATTGGCGGAAACTATGACTGCTGTTTTCTGGCCTGACTTTTGGTGTAATATCTGCAATCACTGTCACTCAGCTGACAACTGAATTACTGTAGGGCACAGGTTGGCAGGATCATGGCTCTGATACCACTGTAATGAATCGGATCGATTTTTTTATTTTTTTGATTACAATAGGCAATGCAACACGCACCCGTTAAGGTTAGCTCTAAAACCAAAACGAATTGGAAAGCAACTCTAACCAAGGATGTAAACCAGGATCTCGATGTTGGGCAAGGTGTGAGCATATAGTCAGAGGATCTAATGCAATGTTGAACTTAAAGGGAACTCTAACCAAGAAATGCATCTAGGAAAGACGAGCATATGGTCAGAGGATCTTATGCATGCCGAATTGAAAATAACTCTAACCAAGAAATGTGCGGAGGAGTGGCGAGTATGTGGTCAGAGGGTCCCTATAAATTACTTGACTGGAAAGTAAATAGGCGGAAAGCCAGCCTCCCACTTATTCAGCGGGAAGTACAAGTAAGTAAAAAGAAAGGAAGTGAGAATGCTGACAGTACTACTATTCAACTTTCAATGAAATAGAGTGCCTGCCAAGAACACAAGATTAGAAGCTTATTAATTCTGCAATGATGTTTAGCTACTCTCCAATGCTCACAAGACCACTTAGAATCAATTTCTCACTCAACTAATGAATTCCCACAATCTGATATAACTGATTATTGACTGAAAATGCATAGACCAGCAACTCAACAACTCACTAATATGCTCACAACTTACTCAAAACTCACCCAAAACACATGACACAAAATGCATAACGCTCCTAGGATGATGGCGCCCAAGAAGGAACAATAAAACCAACCCAAAAGACTCACATTTATTTTGCACGAAATTCCAAGCATCTCCAGAAAGGTACGACCCTCAAGGAGGGGCGATTTTGCTCCATAAAATCCAACTCTCGATAATAAAATCTGAAATTTGGCACTCAAGGTCGCCCCTAGCAAGAAATCAGATTGGTAAAGTACCCAGAACGAGAATATTTTTATTTTTGAATCTTTGAATAAAACTTACAAACAGCTATGATAATCAACAACTCCAAAATATGACTAGAATGCAAGAAAACTGAACTAAGATGCTAGAAACTCACGTACAATGCTAAAACCACTCAACTACAATCTATCTCTCAACTAGTTGCTATCTTTCAAGCAAGAAGATGAGCCAAGTGCTAGGAGGTATGCTTTCCTCGAAGCTTGCCTGAAATCAATCCAGCAGCATAACAGTATGGTAGACAAGAGATCAGAAAATGAAGAGAAGAGGTCTCCTTATGTAGACTTGCAAAGCATCTTCCAGAAGCATCTAGAAGGGCGCCCAAACCAGTCAAAGCATTATTCAAATTTGAGTTGACCCATATCTCTCCAAAGTGGCGTCCTAAACAAAAGGCAACATTTGACTTTATTTTAAAATAATCTCCTCATCAAAGTTGGCGTCCCACTTCAAGCATGATTTAAGACCTTTAGAAATATTGAATTACCTCCAGATGAGGCATCCACCCATGAAGTCCCCTTTTCAGAACAACTTTAAGTCATCAACTAGGCTAAGGGGGTTATAATATTAAAATATAACATCATTTTAATTAACTTAACTTATCTCTCCAGAAAATGCATCAAAAGGCCAAAAAGAACTATATCAACTGAACTGACTGCAAAGAGGAGCCAACTGTACTGAAGCCAACAGGACCACTGCCAGAAATAGAATTTACTAAAAATAGTAAATTCAGAAAGTTGCTCAAAACACCATGTGAGCTATACCACTGCGAAGCTCTCTGAAAACCTAGAAAGAATTCGCAATCCAATCACCAAACTTCAAGCAACAACCTCCTCAAAAATAGGAAACCCTAATTTTCACCCTCCGAGTAGCCTACGGGTCTCCGGAATAGGCCAACAGTCAACTGAATTGATCACAATTGAGAAGGGGACATTACGCAACATCTAAAGGAGCTCTTTGCATTTTGTGAGACGCTTGTCATCCTAGTCTTGGACGTGAAGATCTATAGGTAATCTATGGCTTCTTCGAATTGCTGCAGACCATTCACTAGCATGGTGTGAACTTGTCCAGGTCTGAAAGCTTTGTAAACTCATTAAAGTCTGCTGATATCTTTCATATTGGTGTATATTACAACTCTTATATGCTGATGTTCATTTTTTAGCACTGTATGAGTCTTGCCAAGGTGTCTACGGTCTGCAATATATTTTTTGGGCATTGTTATTGCTGCTGTCCTTATTATCTTGCAAACATTGTTTCACTGTAGCCTTCCTTGAATAGTAAATGTGTGCTTATCCGCCCTAATAGTGACAAAATGAAGTTACTCATGGCTGTAGCTTAATTATTGACCACTGATATTTCATGTCAATTCAATATCACGAAATAAAGCTCGGATTCTGATTTTTAGATTATGTTTATAATCTATTTTGAAATCTATTATCTTTAGGCAATGCTCTTGTATCCACTTTGATATTTGAATGGGTGAAATCTGAAGCATGTTATCAAACCTATGTGTTCAGAGCAATTTTGTATTTGCAAACTCAAATATCATTGAAGCTAAACATTCAGTTCAGTATATATCTCATTGAGAAATCAGTTAAATGCATGCAAGTGTTTGAGAAAATGTCGAACATGCCAAATTGAGACAAATCAAAAAGAAATCGCAAAAAAGATTGTTCCATTTGGGGTGGGATACTTCAAATACTCAACAAGTATAGCACCGAGTCTCATGATCACAAATTTCGCAGAAAAATGTAGTCTCTATGTGGGATAAATGTTGTAAAACATTTTCTTGCATGCTTAATTAGGTTTGTAAACATGATTTACAATTTTATATGCAATGAATTCAATTTATGTAAATCTTATTGGTGATTTAAGCTAGTTTTTCTGAATTAAATTAGTGGGTTTTTTATGATCAATGGGTTTTATTCTTTAGGGTACAAAATAATTATTTTTTGTAAAAACCTTACTGATTTTGAATGTTATTTTTGTGATGTTTACCAGTTTGACATATGTGCCATTCTGTCAAACAGTTGCAGCCTGATTGTGTAATGTCCCCTTTTTAGCGTGACCATGACTGTGGATGGTTTAGCCTATTCCTGACCCTTTAGGCTAGAGCAAATGGTTAGGGGGTCTTATTTGGAAGTATTCAGTATGGCTTCGCCTCCAGTGATCAGTGAGAGTTCAGGTCTGACCTTCATTGGACTTAGTTTGACACACTTACTATTTATAGTAAGTGACTATTTCAGGGCAGTCAGGGTTTCTATCTATAGCAGGGCACCTAAACGGGCTTCATTTGCAGTGCCAATCCTTTACACCATTGGTCTGATCAGATAATGAGGGATTTACCATTTATAGTAAATCAGTGGTTGATAGATAGGGACCCTTACTATTTTTAGTAAGGCAGTTGGATGTGCAGTGGATGCAATGGTTAACTCCTTGGTTTAGAAAGAATCGAGAAATAATGAGTATTTATGGAGTTATGTTATTTTAATTATGAATAAAGTAATACTTTATTAATAATTAAATATAAAGTGCAATTATAATGTGCAATGGGGCCATGACCCTCATTTAAGTGATTTTTAAAGTGACTAAGGAATAATTAAAATATTTAAATGTTATTATAAAGTTATAATGTAACTTTATAATAATAAAGTCACTTTAATTTTATAAAGTGCTTTAAGTGAAAAATTAAAGTGGGAAATATATCTTTTATCCCACATTGGCAAGGAAAGTGTTTGAGCTCTCACAAGAAAAGAATAAAAGGAACTTAAGAGCTCACTCTTTTGCATCCAGGAATGGTTATTGGGATTGGAGATTTTTGGTGGTGGAGAAGCCAGCTAGGTTTTCAGCCATTGGAGGACCTTTGGGGACGAAAACCCTCATTGGTTGAGCAATTTTGAGGCTGCGAGATACCAGCCAAATTATTGCTAGAGAAGAGCTTCATCCAAAAGTTCTGATTGTGCTTAAAGATTGAAGAATTCATCAAGGGTTTGAGCATATTTGAAGACTCATCTATTTCAGACCTGTAGCTCATCATTGGCAGCCATTAATTGATAGATTTCAAACATTATTGTGCAAGAATTGAAGGGATTTGCCAAGGGTTTGAAGGCTGATGGTAAAAGATCATTTCCTGAATTATATTGCAGCCATTAATAATAATTATCAGCAAAAGAACTCAATGGTTTGTGAGTAGTTTTCAGAATATTGAAGGAGCATTCATTGAAGACTATTTTTATTGCTGTTAACAACATTTATATCTGTCACATGGGAATTAAGAGACCATTTATTTGCTGCTGCTGTAACTCAACTCCAGAATTGCTGATATAAAGTTCTCAGACCTGTACTTTGCAAATAGAACTCCGGGTATGAATGTAATGTGATTGAAAAGCAAAGATAAACCTATGTTGAAAGTTTATGACAGAATATTATTTATTCTGATTTGAACATCTAAAGGCATTGTATTAGTGAGCTTATTAAATCAGATTAAAATTCCTTTCAGCATTTACTGCCTACATGACTTTCATTGCATGTGTATGCTTGCAATTATAAGTGTTTCATCAATTTCCTGGCAATACATCATTTAAAAATCAAAACCAAAATTTTGAAAGTGCACACAAAATAACCCAAGGCAGAAATTTTTAAATCTCTCAAGAATCCGTCACAATGGTATTAGAGCAGTTTCTTGTCATCCTGTTGGGGTTCGGATTAAATATTCAGAGAGCTCACATTGCATCATTTGGGAGACCAACACTCATAAGTTTCAGTTATGGGTTACTACAGTATTGTAAGGAAATCTAGGGAAGAGATCGAACAGGATACCATCAAGATGAGGGAAAGTTATGAATGGGAAGCTCCGCGACTCTTTGAGGACTATTAGAGTTTGCCAGATAAAATTAAAGCACAATACTCTCTTAACAATTTTTTGAGCTTGGTTGTCATCATGAGGCACGAAAAGATTGGGTTGGTAAAGTACATTAGGAGGGTGTATAAGGAGAAAATTTCATCTAAAGGGACAAAAGTTAGTCATGGGCACAGTGTGAGCAGGTATGGTACAACTACTAAATTCGATTATGAAGATGGTTCTACATCTAAACTCAATGATCAGGTTACAGGAACTCCCATAATGAGCAAAAATGAAATGAGGAGACAAGGTCTATGCTTCACTTGCAAAGGTTTTCGGGAGCCTAACCACCAATGCACAGAGAATGAGGTAAAGAAGATTGAGGAAGGTCTTGTATTAACACATGAGTGCATTGAGGAAGAAGCCATGAAGGAGGCAGATTTGGAGATGCACTTGTTGCATGAGGATGAAATTTTGGTTGAGTCTCTTGAGGACACTATAAATAATTCACTTGTTGGCAAGAAATCTCAGGATAATGTTTGGGATGGACATGCAGTTATTGTGGGAGACGAAGTGTATGAGGATATGACTTCTACAACATCTTCTGAGACATCCTATGAGGTACATAGCAGCAGTACCTTAGATGTAGATGGGTGCACTGATGGCAACACACATGATGCTGTTGATTATGAGGGAAGTGATGTTGATTCAGCCTCATGCTATAGTTCAAATTTGGATGGAGAGAAAGAGGTGATTCAGGAGATGGAACATGAGATGTATGGTTCAGATCAGTTTGGAGGTGTTGTTCAGTTTGTGAACAATCCTTTGTTTGAGGCGGACTCTACTATGGCCTATGATAATCCGCTTTTTGAGTTGGATGTTGATCGTACTCTAGACCCTAGTCTTGAGTTGAGTAGCGATAGAGATGTTTGGAGTCTTGCTAGTGTATAGGGATGTCAGACGCAACTCATGGATGAGTTTGTTGATGTGTACACAGTGCGGAGCGCATACAGTTTCGTGATTGACCCACATGTACATGACTTGCTTCAGGTGCACAGTTCTGATGATGCTGAGGTTGACAGGGTACAACATGACGATCCAACTTCTTTCCAGGGAGTAGTTAGCATTCATGATGGTGATTCCGGGTTTGGTAGGTTTCCTACCTTGTTCTCTCATGATTATTATTTTCAGGACTTGGACACTTGTTGCGTTTTGGAGATACAAGGTATCAGAATTGCACAACCGGAAGCGATAGGTATTGGCATTCCAACAATGTGGTTGCATCAGAGTCACCATCACAGTTTTGGTATTGAGATGATTCAACAGGTTGTGCTAGTGCTGGTGTTACAGAGGTTGTTTGGTGATTACAAGGACATTACATAGATCTACCCTTGGGATCCGGGTGGACTTGTGTTTTATTTTGTTCCTGAGATTGCTTGGGGACAAGCAATTTTAGGGAGGGCGGACTGTAATGTCCCCTTTTTAGCGTGACCATGAGTGTGGATGGTTTAGCCTATTCCTGACCCTCGTATGCTAGAGCAAATGGTTAGGGGATCTTATTTGGCAGTATTCGGTATGGCTTCGTCTCCAATGATCAGTGAGAGTTCAGGTTTGACCTTCATTGGACTCAGTTTGGAACACTTACTATTTGTAGTAAGTGACTATTTCAGGACAGTCAGGATTTCTATCTATAGCAGGGCACGTGAATAGGCTTCATTTGCAGTGCCAATCCTTTACACCATTGGTCTGATCAGATAATGAGGGATAATTTATAGTAAATTAGTGGTTGATTGAGAGGGACCCTTACTATTTTTAGTAAGGCAGTTGGATGCGCAGTGGATGCAATGGTTAACTCCTTAGTTTAGACAAAATCGAGAAATAATGAGTATTTATGTAGTTATGTTATTTTAATTATTAATAAAGTAATACTTTATTAATAATTAAATATAAAGTGCAATTATAATATGCAATGGGGCCATGAACCTCATTTAAGTCATTTTAAAAGTGACTAAGGAATAATTAAAATATTTAAATGTTATTATAAAGTTATAATGTAACTTTATAATAATAAAGTCACTTTAATTTTATAAAGTGCTTTAAGTGAAAAATTAAAGTGGGAAATATATCTTTTATCCCACATTTGCAAGGAAAGTGTTTGAGCTCTCACAGGAAAAGAATAAAAGGAACTTAAGAGCTCACTCTTTTGCATCTAAGAATGGTTATTGGAATTGAAGACTTTTGGTGGTGGAGAAGCCAACTAGGGTATCAGCCATTGGAGGACCTTTGGGGACGAAAACCCTCATTGGTTGAGCAATTTTGAGGCTGCGAGATACCAGCCAAATTATTGCTAGAGAGAGCTTCATCCAGAAGTTCTGATTGTGCTTAAAGATTGAAGAATTCATCAAGGGTTCGAGCATATTTGAAGACTCATGTATTGCAGACCTGTAGCTCATCATTGGCAGCCATTAATTGATAGATTTCAAACATTATTGTGCAAGAATTGAAGGGATTTGCCAAGGCTTTGAAAGCTGATGGTAAAAAGATCATTTCCTGAATTATATTGCAGCCATTAATAATAATTATCAGCTAAAGAACTCAAGGGTTTGTGAGCAGTTTTTAGAATATTGAAGGAGTATTCATTGAAGACTACTTTTATTGCTGTTAACAACATTGATATCTGTCACGTGGGAATTAAGAGACCATTTATTTGCTGCTGCTGTAACTCAACTCCAGAATTGCTGATATAAAGTTCTCAGACCTGTATTTGCAAATAGAACTTCGGGTATGAATGTAATGTGATTGAAAAGCAAAGATAAACCCATGTTGAAAGTTTATGACTGTTGTTAAGAATATTATTTAGTCTGATTTGAACATCTAAAGGCATTGTATTAGTGAGCTTATTAAATCAGATTAAAATTCCTTTCAGCATTTACCGCCTACATGACTTTCATTGCATGTGTATGCTTGCAATTATAAGTGTTTCATCAATTTCCTGGCAATACATCATTTAAAAATCAAAACCAAAATTTTGAAAGTGCACACAAAATAACCCAAGGCAGAAATTTTTAAATCTCTCAAGAATCCGCCTGGAGAGGGTCATCACAGATTGAACTGAGCATTTTCATGGTTTGATATTTGCAACACTTTAATAGCAAACTCAGAAATGAATAGCATATACTTTGTATTTCAATCATAACAGAGAATGATAAATTACATCCAGTGGTACATACATAATATATTCTTTGAATTTCTGAGCATTCACAATACAGAAATATGTAAACTTAGAATACAAGCGACAAAGATTGATGTCTAAATACTGCTTTGATAGCCTCGTTGAATGAAGTGCTATCCCTGGTAAATGGTGCGCCACTTGCAGACCCAAACTGTGAATAGAAATTAACCCTGATTATAATAGCAACATACACTTGGGAATGCTGATAAACCAATTTTTGCACTTTCAGAACTCCATACAATGATCAGCTAGGTACTACGCCTCTCTGTGCAGCTCTCAATAGTCCCTAAACAAGGCAGTTTCACCTCAAGACCTCACGCTAATCTACTGCAGACCTGTAGATAGCTATTTGTAACTGTGACTAGCTTCCCTGAGTTGCTACGACCTGCAAGAGTAATCACGGCTTAGGTAAATGGCTGGTAAGTGGTTGAACAGCTACAAAATCCCTAGGGAACACATGCCAATCTCCTTATACACACCCAACAGGCTTTCACGTCACCCCACAACAAGGTTGGCAGCAGCAATGAATGGCGATTGGGTTCTAAACAGTCACGTCCCCTTTGTCTCTGCACTCCATGACCCTTATGCCAGTCTCCCGACTCAATTACAGTCAAATAGCTGAGGTTACTAATCGCCCAAGTCAGCTACAACCATAAACTCTTCATTCTGATGCCCAGGCTTGCAGAGAAATAACTATAAGCTTAGTGTTGGAGTTTGTGTAGCTACAGGTTCCTCAAATGTAATCGCTCAGCCTGGAAATGTGCAATAGTAGCATTCTATAAACCCACGACCTGAGTCTGAGGTCTTCAATCTGTAGTTTAAAACTCTTAACACCAATCGACCAGCAAAAGGTCTTCAGCCTCAGATTTTGCAAATGATGTAATCGTTAATCTCCAAGTTTTATCTCTGATAATTTGTCTTGCTTGGCAAGACCCACAAATTATCCAATTGATCAACCCCGATGTTGGAGTGCGAGTGCCAATCTTGGATGAATCCGCCTCAATCCAGCTAGGGTGGAATGTTTCATCACCGGAACTAGATACCCATAGGAATACTACCTAGGGTTTCAGACTCTGAAGAGCTACACCTAAAAGCCAAGCAAATAATAATAATCATCACATAATGAGAAATGAGCTCTTGTGTCCTTTTTATAATACTTGTGTTACACGGGGACGTGTCCCCCCACCTAAACCCTACGTCCCCATCCCCTGTGGCGTTTCGGGGACGGGGGGACGGCAAGCGTCCCCCCTAATTTTTGAAAACTGGGGGACGGCAGGAAATGCGTCCCCAAAAAGGGGGACGGCTGGAAAATAAAAGGGGACGCCTAGGCGTCCCCGAAACGGCTAGGGGACGGCTAGAAGTCCCCCAATCGTATCGGGGACGCCCAGGAGTCCCCCTTTTGTCAAAGTAAAAAAATCTTTTAATTTTTGACAAATTAAATAAAAATTGCTTAATAATATTAAATATTTCATCATATTTGATAAAAAAATTAATTTTTAATTGCTTGTAAGTTAATTATATTATGAAATAAAATAAAATTGCGTGATAATTAATAAATAATAAATATTAAATATTATTATATTTCATTAAATAAAAATTTGATAAAACATTTAATTTTTAAGCATAACTATTTAATATTATAATTTATTGTCAAATTAAAAAAAAATTACGAGTAATAAAATGAATTTTTAAACAAACTATTATTTAGTTTAAATTTAAAATAATAAAATAATAAAATTAAATTAAAATAAGCATAACTATTTAAAATTTTAATATTATTGTAAAATTAAATAAAAAATTACGAATAAAATAATAAAATTAAAAAAAAATACGAGTAATAAAATTAATTTTTAAACAAACTATTATTTAGTTTAAATTTAAAATAATAAAATAATAAAATTAAATTAAAATAAGCATAACTATTTAAAATTTTAATATTATTGTAAAATTAAATAAAAAATTACGAATAATAAAATTGATTTTTAAACAAACTATTATTTTTAAAATAATAAAATAATAAAATTAAATTTAAAAAAAATTACGAGTAATAAAATTAATTTTTAAACAAACTATTATTTAGTTTAAATTTAAAATAATAAAATAATAAAATTAAATTAAAATAAGCATAACTAATAAACTATTTAATATTATTGTAAAATTAAATAAAAAATTACGACTAATAAAATTGATTTTTAAACAAACTATTATTTTTAAAATAATAAAATTAAATTAAACTCAAATATAATGAAATATAAAATATTTAACTAAAACAATGTTCAATAAAATTTAAATTTAAAATACTAAATAAATTATAACATTGCGTCTTTATTTTCGCCGCTCAACTGAAGGCTAAAAATTAAAATAATAAAATCGAAATCTTTTAAGTTTTAATTTTAAACTTTTATACAAAGTTTTTTAACTTTGCATGACACGGCACAGCTAGGGTAAAGGATATAAAAATTAAAATAATAAAATCGAAATCTTTTAAGTATTAATTTTAAACTTTTATACAAAGTTTTTTAACTTTGCATGACACGGCACGGCTAGGGTAAAGAAAATAAAAATAAAAATAATAAATTCGAAATCTCTTAAGTTTTAATTTTAAACTTTTATACAAAGTTTTTTAACTTTGCATGACACGGAACGGCTAGGGTAAAGGAAATATGCCAACAGAGGAGCGCCCAGGAAATACTGCCGACAAAGGAGCCCAGGAGAAAATACGCAACATAAAATGGAGCTGACGCGGTGAAGGAAAATACGCAGCACAAGAGCCGACGTGTTAGACTCACAAGTGCGCGCAGGTTGCATAAATTTTGGGCCTGTTAAGACATTTTTTTCCATTTTGTTGCTCCTGCAACTATGTGCACAGGTATTTTACTATTTCATTGTTTTGTTTGTAGTTTTATTTTTAGCCTTTTAAAAAAATTATTTTATTTTGAATTTTGAAGACTCAACTCTTAAGTCTTAAGTTTTTGTTTTAATTTTTTTTTTAAATGTATTATATTTTTTTACAACTTTTAGATTTTAAAACCCCTACAAAATGGACAACAATAGTGATGAAAGTATGAATGAGGACAGTGAAAATGAAGTTGAAGAAATTCAAACAAACCCTTCTCAATCTGAAAATACAAACTCAACTTCTATTGGAAGTACTCAAGACCGTTTTAAATGCCCCGAACCTGATCTTCAAAAATTTGCAAAAGGCCCTTTCAACCCGAAAAAACCATTGCTTCAATTTGCCACCAATTTAACTACGGGTAAAACATCGGGGGGTAGCAGGCATTGGCTTTGTCATATTTGTAAAACTGATTATAAAGGGAGCTATACTAGAGTTAGAACCCATCTATTGGGTGAGAGTGGACATGGGGTTCGAGTTTGTGAAGAGATAACATTGGACCAGCAGGTTTTGATGGCAAAATTGGTTGGAGTGGGTGAGGACAAAATCATGGGTACTACTCACAGTAAGAAACGAGCATCTAGTGATTTGCATGACTATTCCAATGTATCAGTTGGAGAGAGTTGTGATAAAGGGAAGAGGAAGGCAGGTGAAAAAAATACAGTGATGGGGTTAATGAATGTGCAAAAACGTGAGCAAGCTGATGATTCAGTGGCCAAATTTTTTTATGCCCATGCTGTTCCATTTCATTTGGCAAGGTCACCTTATTTCAAAGCTATGTTGAGAGATGCACAAGCAATTGGACCCTCTTATGCCCCCCCTGGAGAACACAGATTGTGTACCTCCCTCCTTGACAAATAATATTCAAAGTTGAACATGTTGATGGAGGAGATGAGACAAACATGGATTAGGACTAGCTGTTCCATTGTCATGGATGGGTGGACTAATATTCGGCATCGGCCTCTCATTAATATTATTGTTACATGCCCTGCTGGTTCATACTTTCTTAGAGCTATTGATTGTTCTGGAAAACGTAAGGATGCTGATTTCCAGTTTGCCATTTTGAAGGAGGCCATAGAGGAGGTTGGATCTTCTAATGTTGTGCAAGTTGTGACAGATGCAGCCCGTGTTTGCAAGCTAGCTGGTTTGATGATTGAGAGTGCTTATAAACATATTTTTTGGACTCCATGTTGCGTACATGCCTTGAATAATGCTTTGAAAGACATTGGAAAAATAGATTGGGTGAAAGTAGCAGTGGCCGAAGCTAGAAACATACAAATGTTTGTATGTAATCATCAAACTTCACTTGCACTATTTCGGTCTTATTCAAAGAAAGAATTCCTCAAACCAGTTGAGACGAGATATGCTAGCTATTTTATATTGTTGGAGAGGATGTTGGAGGTGCAAGATGCTCTACAATCCATGATGGTTTGTGGAGAGTGGAAAAAGTGGGGGCAATCAAAGACAGAAGAAGGGAAGGTGGTGAGAGAAAGGGTGCTTAATGACAGTTGGTCCAATATCAGGTAAGAAAAATTGTTTGAGTATGTACTTACTACTTTGATTTACTTTTTATTTTTTAGTTTTTAATATTTTATTTTAGAAATTTTATTTTCATTATTAGTGCTAATAGTGTTCATGTCATAACGTTGCTTGCAGATATATTTGCAATATCATATCACCTGTTGTGAGGGTAATCAGGTATGCGGATACAGACTCTCCTAGCCTTGGAGAGATTTATGAGACTTTTGATAGCATGCTTGATGAAATGAAGAAAGCAATTCGTGACAAGGATCCTGGATTGCAATTCTATGAAGAGCATATTAGGCCTATTGTCACAAAGAGGTGGAATACAATGAACACCCCTCTTCATATGGCTGCCTATGCTCTTAATCCAAAATGGTATGCACCTAGACCTGGTCGAATACTTCCTTCTGAGGATGATGAGGTAATGGAGAGGCTTATGGCAGCCCTTCGTAAAATGTATAGCACTGAGGAGGCAACCATACTTCGAGAGTAGTGGCTTCAATTTTCCGATCTTCAGGGACCTACATTCAGCAAAGCAGAGGCCAGGACAGATAGAGCCACTATTGCACAAAAAAACCCCATTGGATGGTGGAAGTTTCATGGGAAGGACACACCAGAGTTGAAGCTACTTGCTATTCGTTTACTTTCACAGATTGCTAGTTCCTTTGCTGCAGAGAGGAATTGGTCCACCTATGGCTTCATCCACTAAATTAAGAGGAATAGGCTTACATCAAAACGAGCAGAAAAACTAGTTGCAGTTCATAGTGCCTTGAGACTTCAAGATCGACAGACTACTGAGTATCGACAGACTCCAGCAGCACGTTGGGATGTTGATCCTGAAGACATTAGGCAGATTGATGAGGAGGAGGTGCAACTGGGAATGGTTGGCCTTCCTTTGGATGTTCCACTTCAAGCAGAGAGTGACAGTGACACAAATAGTGCTTTTGATATTGATAGCCCTAATGAGGCACAGTGTCATAAATTGACATATTGTTGTATTAAACTTTAAAGTTTGAGACAGTGATCTTTGAGTTATTTAACTTTAGTGTTAAAACTTGAACAAAATGCTTTTATATTTAATTGTTAAGTTATTGGCATTGCTGTTAGTGTTTACCTTTATGTTTATATTGTTGTTATACTGTTGCTATATTGCTGTTATACTATTGTTATACTCTTTATCTATGCACGTATTGTCATATTGAAATTGTTGCACATATTTGATATTTCAAATTGCTCTCTTTCTCTCTCTCTATATAATATATTTTTAAAAATTCATATATATATGTAATTGTGTATATATATATATATATATTTTGAAAAATTTCTATATCACCGTCCCCCCTCCGTCCCCAAAAATCTGCCCTCGGATTGCCGTCCCCGAAACTCGTCCCCTGTCGTCCCCCCGTCCCCGTCCCCGAAACGCCGTGGAACACAGTATAATACCTTTTTAGTTTTCCTGCCAAAACACCTTTTTATGAAGTGACATTAAATACTTTATAATATCTCCCCAACACCACTTTATAATAATACTTTAATTTAATTATTTAATATTATCCCTTTTAATAAACTTTTGCTAGGCAATATCAAATAATTAGATTAATTAATTAATTTAGCTCCTGTGACGGTGGGATGGAAAACAGGGACATTACATTTTAGTTAAATTAATTACTGGCATCACTATTATTATGTTTGAAAAACATTTTGTATGAATTTTAGTTTCTTTTTTTTTGTATTCAAATTGTTTTTTTTGTTATTTAAACATGTAGGTTAGCATATAACACTCAACTCTGTATCAAGTTCTACATCAGCCAGTGGAATTCATGTTGTTAGAAGTTGTGACCTTGCTTGGAAATGTCACAATGAGATTGGTAAAGGGAATGTGAAAATCCATGGAAAAGAAAAAAAGAAAGATGTAGGGAATTCTTGCACTATTAGATGAGAAAAAACTATAGAGGATGAGGACAAGCCGCCGTAGCAACTGTAGACACCTCAAATGCATTCCCACATTTCCACCATCATCAATCACACAAGGTCTATCTTGTAGATCTGCTTCCAAAATTAATTAAATAAATATTGATTATTTAATTAACCAATTTAACTATTCATCCAACATTAATTAAATAAATTACCTTTTTTAAATTAATTAATTTAATCAATGCAACTTTTCTTCCAAATTTCCCACTTAATTGAATAAATTACATTTATTTAATTAAATCAATCATTCTCTCATAAATTAAATAAACAATATTTATTTAATTCCTCTAAAACCCCCCTCATCATTAGTTGAACAAACAAATCAGGTTTAATCAACTAATTGATCGTTTTAACAAACAAAGTCAATTTTGGTCAACACTCCAAGTGCACAAGGCTCCAAAAAGATCCCTTTTCAATCCCCACCCTTCATCAAAATTGAGAAAATCTCCATCCTCCATCTCTTCCCAATCTTTTCCTTCATCATGTGCACCAATCACATGATGCCACTTGTAATCTTCTCATTCTCCTTTACAAATAGATCATTACCATCCCTCCATTGCTCAAGATCAAATCTCATCCGTCCGTTACTTTCATCCAAAATCTGTAACTTTACCATTTCCCAAGGCATTTTCAAGGACAATTATTGGATGCAAGGAAATTTTATGTTGCTGGATTGAGTAACCACATTACCTCTCAACCAAAATCAGCCATCTTGAGTGCGTTACTTTGTCAACAAGGTTTGTTTTGGTAAACTTGTTCCCTTTTTCATCATTTGTTTACTTATCTTTGCTCAATTAGAGGTGTAACTAGGTATAGAATAGGAATCTTTTTTAATGCATCATTTCCTATTGTTTAGTTCTACATAGTGTACACAACAACCATTATTCTTGACATGCCATTGGAAATAGAGGTAGCTGTGGCAAGGCATTGTGGGCTTTAGTCATTGTCCACACATATGAGGCACATCTACCTCATTCAATTTGGGTACAACTCAATCATAGAGCTATTTTATACCTAAAAATGTTTTTGGAGCACAACCTTTGTTGCAAGGTATATAAAGTGGAAAAGGTGGTGCACAAAGTGGTAGATAAGGTGTTTGCAAATTTTTGGGATTACAACCTTTTGTTCAACGTGGCAAAGAGCCCTATTGAAGAAATTTGGTGACAACATTGATAATTGCAAGCAAAAGGTACATGCATGTTCTCCAAGAGATTTAAGTTGGAATTTGGTCTCCAAACTTCTTGGAAAGCACATCTATTTTTAGTAAGTCACCGAGTTGGTCCCAATCATTTTCGTATTATAGTTTTTCATGGCATGATCAAAATTGGATTCCAAAGTTGTTGCAGTGCTTTCCGCAACTTGGTTGAGTTATTGAGTTATTATTTAATTATTTCACTAACGTTTTCTAATGTTGAAAAATAATTAAAAGACAACTTAGTGTAATAGTTCATTGTAAAGGTAATTAAGTGTTTTAAAAGTTGAATGCCTAGACAAGGGGGTCTTTTGCACGTAATGAAATATCTAATTTAAAAAAAACACTTTTTCACAAAAAACAATGAAAAAAAAAAACACTTTTTGGGAAAAAAACAAAAAAAAACAAAAAAAATGCTTTTTTGAAAAAACAACAAAAAAGCTATAAAAGGAGGTGTTGGAGGCTCATTTGTTATGCTGAAGATTTCTTACATTGTTATGTTGCTAGATTGAAGCTGTGTGTTTTTCCTAAATCGTTTGAGGACGAAAACCCTCAATTAATTCCTAGTATCCAATTTGAGAGATAATCCCTAACTAGTTGGAGTGGTTATATTCAAGAATCACACTGTGCTTCAACAGAGTTCCAGTTTTTTAGGGTTTTAGCATGAAGGTTTTTGATGTGTTTTGATGTTGCAATTTTGGAGTGTGGAATCAGCACTTTGGAATGTTTGCTGGGTGATTTTCTTCTTGTTTTAGACATTGCAGTGAATCACTATTTATATCAAACCTGTACAAGTCTGATTCTAGTTACCAAACTGATATATTCATCTTCCAGCATGTTGTGGTGGAGTTGGGTGTGCTTTGAAGTGGTGTTAGCTTATGATTGATTTAAGATGTGTTGAGCATGAGCTGGTGAGATTTTTCGATTGTATCTTTTTGTTCAGACCTGTTGTAGTGTGTTTCTAAAGCAATATCATACTTGCACCAGCAAACACTCCAAAGTTGGGTGATTTGTTCACGATATTTGCCATTATTTGGGGGTTTTACAGTAGTTGTTTTTATGCCAACACTTTATATAAGCAGCTCTTTCCTTTATCAGCAGTTGCACTCCTCTTTGGAATTGATGCATGTGAGCTAACATTGTAAACATTGGATGGTAGTACCACCAATGTATTTGGCATTAGCTATTTGATTACCGTACTCACCCCATTGAATAAGTGGTAGCTTTGTATGGATTCCCACTGAATAAGTGGATGGCTTGGTTTACTCACCCCATTGAACAAGTGGTTTCATTGTAATTTGCCTCCCGATTGAATAAGTGGAAGTGCTATAATTTTCATTCTACTAATCACATTGTTGAATAAGCGTGAAGTGTATTTCCTTTCAGTATTGCATATGCACTCCACTAAATAAGTGGTATTGGCTGACTTGCCATCTAGTGCTTTACTTCAGCTACTGCAATTTAATTTGTTATGTAGACCCTTTCACTGTATGCTCTCACCTTGCCCATCATGGGAACTGGTTGACCACAAAGTGGAATGGATATTGCATTGTAGTCTCACTTCCAATTGCAATATTTAAAAAAAAAATCTAGGGTGGTTATTACAAATTTCTAGCAAGTACTTATGCCATCAAAATATTGATAAATCAAGGAGGAATAGGTATTATTTGTTGAATACAAAGAGCCTAAGGTAGAATGTCATGTCCCCTTTTTGGTCCTAGGCATTTGTCATGGTCCTTAGCCTATTTTCTAATTTCTCGTAGGTTAGTAGGTTAAGTTGGGGAAATATTTTAATAAATAATAATTAAGTTGGGCTTTATATTAATTTTGTATGCATTGTAAAAGATAACCTTATCATTATCTTCTAGGTTGCTTAAATGGAGCATAATAAATCTTTATCTAACTAAAATAGATTTTTGGGAGGGAAAACATGAATATTTTTGTATAATTTTCTTGTGACTATAAAAAGGGAGTAAGGGCTCATTTGTATCCTCTATCACTTTATCTAAAAATGTGTTTTTTCTGAAATAGAGCTTTTGTATTTACTTCTTTTCCCGATGACAAAAGCCATGTTAGAAAATGAAGTTGAGGACAAAAACCCTCCATTCGAAAGGAGTAATTCCGTCTAGGGATTACCAATGACTTGGAATTACATTGTAGTTTTAGATTTTAGTTGGTGTAAAGATTTCAGTTTGCTTGTGTGGTGGAATATTCAAAAAATAAAAAATATATTGTGTGTTTCCAATTAAATTATTATATGAAGACATTGAAGATTTTTTTTATTTTTGAAGTTTTCTATAGTAATTTGTACTGTTGCTATAGTAATTCGTATGGTTACCATAGTAATCCGTACGACTGCTATAGTAGTTCATATTGCTACAATGTTTTTTTTTGGTGCGTAAAATAAGTTTCTATTGATTTCAAAATGCTTTTGACTAGATCTATGAACTAGTGAGGCCACATTCAGGGGATCTCATCCCCAACATACAACCCAATTAAATAGAAAGCCCCATTTCAGGGGTATTTCCACCCTTTGTGGCTGATCTGAGCAACATATGATGTTTGCTCGAGGAAGATTTCCTCCTCTTATCCTTTGTCCATTCCATCTCGCCGTGAGGAGAGGCCAACATGTTTTGGTCTACTTTTGCAAGGGGATCCTTCCCCGCCACCATCTCAGAATTTGTTCGAACAGGCTGATTTGAACCCATTGTATTAAGACAACCAAGTTTTGGTGAGCCTGTAGATGATGATGAGTGATCTGAGATTGTAGATGTAATGCTTCCCATGGATCTAGCATTAGCTGCATCCACAAAGTTCTCTAAGTGTGAAATATGCTAACCAATTTTTTTGATAAATTAACACAACATAACCAGCACTTAGCCAACTTGATTAGCGTTAGCTCCAAATAGAAAACCAAACTTGAAAGAACTCACACCAAGAATGCACACTCAATCCCGATGAAGGATAGGTGTTGTCATATGGCGAAGGAGCTAAAGGAAAGTACTTGAAAGAAACTACTCAACGTCAAGAATGTGCACTCAAGATCCCATTGAGGGCGAGGTGCTAACATATGACGGAGTGTTTAATTGAAAGCTAGAAATTAATAGGCGGATAACCAGCCATGAAGCTATTACAAACTAATTCATCCGCTGCGGCGGGCATCCACAGAATTATGGGGATTCACCACTATGAAAGTGGGTACAAGAGTGTTACAATCAAATTATCCACACTGGCGGTAAACCATCCAGGGGTACTTATGTGAGAAGAAGAAGAATTAATTGCAGCAATTAGAACTGGAACAGTACTACTGTTTACAGTCTTTACAAATAAGAAATAAGCTGCAAATTACATATGAATTACAATAGTCTTCAAACACATGAGTAATAGATGATCTCATACAATTATTTATCTCACTAACTACTGATAATGAGTCAAAAATCAGAACTTCAAAGGTCTGATACAGAAAACAGTAAACTGGAAATGTCAATCAGCAACTGTGAAAATCAATGAAAAGTTCATAACTCACTTAATTCACCTCCAAATCGAATGCCGTCTTTTGCTGTGTCTTCTTAAAAGGTAGGCGAACATATTCTGATCATCAAACAGCAACCAAACTGCACCTATATCTCTGGCACAATTTCCAAAGCCTCCATGAATGGTACGACCCTCTTCAAGGGCGATTTTGGCATTAAAAATCAGAATCTTCGAAATTAAATCTCAAAATTTGCAAGAGGGGGCACCTTGGCTTAGCAAACACTCAACAAAAATACCCATAATCATAATAAATTTATTCTAGGAGATGCATTCAAATTTTCACTTTCAGCTGTGTGTGAATCAACAACTCAAAAACTGGAATTATCATCAAAACTTCTTCTGTTGAGCACAATCTGCTAGTCTGGATGAGAAACAGCAAATTCCAACTAGGTGTTGTATTTCAAACACGAAATTGGTTAAAGGCTAGGAGGTAGCATCCTCGAAGCAATGTTCATTTGTCATTTCGACAGCATAACAGTATGATAACATGAATAGATACAATGCTGGAACAAAGCATTCAATTTATAGAAGAGTAGAAGACTCTTCAATCCCTCAAGAAAGGATGCCAACAGTCACAAAGACTCTTCAAATTTCTAGAAACCTTTCAGCTTCACAAAAAGGCGTCCACTTTACAAGGCAACATAAATCTTTATTTTAAAATAATAACTTCTTCAAAAAGGCGTCCACTTTATTTCACAAGGCATTTATCTTCAATAATAATTAAATCACCTTTATGATGGCATACCCCTTCCAAGTCCCTCTTTTAAACACAACTTAAGTTGTTTTTCCTAGGCCAAGGGGTCAACTGCAAATTATAACCTTAATGCTTTTAATCACCATAAAAATGCCTTAAGAATTCAGACATGAATTGCAAATAATTGCTCCAATTGGAAATGATGTTCTGAAAGTTGACAAACTCCATACTGCTAAAAATAGAATTTACTATAAATAGTAAACTCACAGAAATGCCAAAGAACCTCAGAACTGGAAACCCTAATTTTTCCTCACACACGCCTACAGGCTTCCGGAATAGGCTGATGAGTATCAGAACAGATTACTGATGAGAAGGGGACATTACAAAGTGGATACCAAGTGGGGTTGGTGACCGAGCCCAAGGAGGAGAGGGAGTCGGAATGTCCTTCAGGGAGGCTTGAGATTGTTTTGATTCTTTGAGAGAAGTGGGAGGGACAATATAGTGTTGAGATTCAACACCAACCCACCAAGATGGTTTACTTGGAGCCAAGTTCCTAGTATCACGCTGCTTATTACATTGGGAAGTAGAATGTTCTATTGAGAAGCATCTTCGATATCTGAAAGCAATTTTTTCATAATCAATAGGTTGTCTCTTGCATCTGTTACCCACCTTCAATAGGATCTCAATAGAAGGCCTTTAGCTAAGTCCATTTCAATGCAAATTCAGGCACAGGTGGAGTTCTAATAGCTGATAGTCTCCTTAGCAGAGCAGCGATACCTACCTAAGGCATTGCCTATGGCCCTTAGACAATCAAGCTCGTAGAAAAGGATGGGGCGCTATGGCGGCCTTACCCACAGAACAACAATAGTGAAAATCTCTGTTCATGGATCAAACTCTGGGAACCAAGGCTTCGTGCACAGACAATCACCTTGGAAGAACCAAGAACCACTACCATCTCCTTATCATTTTGTGAGTCAAATTCTAAAATGAAAAAACCCCTTGCACAGGGGTAGATGCTTATTTCCCCGCCCATATACTCTTGCCAATTCTCCATGACCCAGGCATGTAGATCACACAACTTCGGCCAGATCTTTGAAAATCAACAAATTAGAGTGTGATCTAAGAGAAAATCCTCTCGATCAGAAGCCAAATTATCTAGGCATACTTCAGGGGTGGAGGAATTCGGTCTGATTTGAAAGTGGGAGCTGTTCTTTGCAGCGTCGCCAAATCTAGGGTTTTTAGAGACGAAATGATTGGGAGGGGGCGAACCAAAGATTGCGTCGCTCTGCCATTCTCTGTAATGTCCCCTTCTCAGTAGCCACTGAGGGTGATCACTTAGCCTTTTTAATTTTTGAAGGCTAAAGGTGAATTTAGGGAATCCTTTACTTAATTATTTAATATTGCCTAAGTGTCAAGTTAATTTAAAATTAAGTAATTAATAAAGCAAGGTTATAAGATGACTTAAGTGAAATATTTAAAAATGAACTTTATAAAGTCACTTTATATTTGTGAGCGGGAAATTAAGTGGAGAAATATAAAAGGCAAAAAGGAGCTCATTTATCTCATTTTTGGACGTTATTTTCTCACTTCATTTCAGAGAGCTTTTCAAAGGCTATCAGGTCTGTGGATTTGAACACCCTAGGGCACCAATTTCGGTAGTGAAACTATCTGCCCTAGATGGAGATTGTTGAGGAATCCACTCAGGGTTTCTACAGGTACTTCTCTGCAAATTTAATGGTCACTTTCAGTGACCAAATTTGAGGAGATTGACTACTTTTAGTGTGAGTTTGTCAAGGGTTTGAGTGGAGATTACATTCCTGACTTTGAAACATTCCAGTTGAAGCCATTGTGCAACGTTTGCCATTTTCTGGGCTGATATCTATTTGTAAGGAGGTTGTGGTCATTGCAAAACCTTAGACGTTGCTTCTACAAGTAGAATAAGAGGGATTTGATATGGAGTTGAAGAAAAATGGAACCAAAGAGGGTACGAGTTTATTAGATGTTGAGGCATTGACATTATCAGGCTCAAAAGAAGTTGTTTTTACCTCTTAATGCTAGATGAGTCATCTAGAGGAGAAAATGTGGCTCTAATGAGGGTCGCCTAGTCTTTCCAAAGCAAATCGTTGCGACAAGGAGTGAAAACGTTGAACTTTGGAACTGCTGGAAGTCTTCCAAGATAGGGCGAATCATATCTAGGTCTGGACGGCTCATTCACACTTCACAATATGCATTTCTTGGGCGCTGGATACTCCTATAAGTTTCTGCATTAAATTTGAGTTGTTTCTAGTGATGAGATTGATGTGTAGAGTCCATGAAATGTCTAGTAATAATCACCTGCAATGTATCTGAGTGCTATGCACTTATCTTAGTCCTTAGTGTCTCAAGAAAATCTTGTCAAACTACTGGAAATCACATTTAATTATTGTTGTGCAATTTTATTATTGTCAAGAGGTTTTCTAGTGAATGGACTCTCATTGTAATGTTGTTCAGTCATTGTTTTGTCACCATGTTATCAGGGTGTATTGCTATTAAGGAAATGCAAGTGAAATAGTAGTGTTCTATCTATTGGCATTTCAATTCGCACCTCTAGTGTGTGTATTTGAAACGGACAGTGTAATGAGCCTAACCCAATCTGACTCAAAAACTCTTCACTTGCTGCCTTTGGAATTTTGTCAAACAGTTGGTGTGCAAGCTGATAAGAACTTCTGATTGCTTTGTCTTGACTTTTCTTGTTGCCAATGATGTTTCTTTGAATGTTTTCAATGGTATCAATGATTGCAAATGACAACTATGAATGTTTCTGAGATAAAATGCAATTGCTTTCGTATTTTCAAATGCAATAGATGGCTTTCATAATGCAAAACTAACTCCTACAGCCAATTGACATTTCGTCAAACACTTGGCATGCAAACTAATGTGCATCTACAACAATAAGGAATTATGTCAAACATTTATCATGCATCATAATGATTGAAGTGTTCATCTACAACATATGGCATTTAATCAAAGACTTGTTATGCAATTCCTATAATGTAAATGTTGACTTTCAGCTAGTGACATTAAGACAAACAGTTGTCTTGCAAACCAAGTACATAAAGACAATGATATCATATGCAACTCCTTCCTTTTCATATTATGAAACATAGGCCGAGTACAAGCTGATTATGATGTTCGCCAAGACTCTTGGTTTTACAATGCAATCTCTAAGTCTATGTAGCCAAGGTGAATGAGTCAATACTAAAATAGACAGCAAGAATAATGATTAGAAATGCAAGGCAATTGTCTCCTACAAGTTAACTTACTTGGCACAGCTATGTGCTTGACTATTTCTATATATTTCAAAATGCTTCACATTTTGAAAATTCATATTGAGAAATAGACTTCTAATCGATTCATCTCATTCTCAGTTGGTGCCACATTATGCCATTCATGCCATTTATGATGGGTTGATGTTTGCTGTTTGACTTGGTCGACACTTTCCTATGCATGAGCATTTACTATTGTTTTGTTGTTGACAAAGTCTTGGCAGATTATTACTTCTCCCTACTCCTATGCGCAACCCATACTTCACACACATGTTCTTTACTTATTCATTGCTATAGTTAATGTGCAGCCTTGGCATTATGCACTATCACCTTAATTGCTGAGCCATTTTATTGTATTTTGTAGCACACTAGATAGAAGTGCCATGCTTTTCTTTATATATAACAATTACTTCCAACGTATTTCATATTTCAAGCAGAGTTTATTGCCATCACGTGGCTCACCCAAATCGGCCCATAATGGCCTTTCAAACATAGTATAATAATCGATATTACTTCATCGATTCATATTAATCAATTTCTATCAATCGATTCTCATTATAATAATCGGTTCACAATATAGACCGACATATATATAATATGATATATTTGTATATTATAACTCCTCGAATGTGTATATATATATAGATATAAAATTTACGATAATGTAATTATATACACATATATATATATATTATATTATATAGTTATCACTTATCGTTATTTCAATAATCATCTTAAATTACACATAATCACGTACTTATCAATTGATGTATATACATGAAGTGTATATATCTCATCGACTAAATGTAAACACATAAGAAAGAACTCAAACATATCAAAGAGACTCAAACACATAACCCAAATCAAAACATTCATAGACAAGATCATAACCCCTTCTAAATCTTACTCAAGCAAGGCTACAGATAACTTACCAGATTCCCAAACTACTGACTTGACTAGACCTACTAAGTCGTGAGTGCATGAAAGCTCAGTTTAGGTCTTATCAAAGGTTACTAGACCAATCGCCTCTCGTAAGTGATACTTCCCCTCTCTTCCGGAGGCTTGATTTGTTCCTGCATTCAGCTTAGTGCAACACCAAGGTAATTAGACGTTCACAATACAATCATTTGCATCTTCAGAACATATGCATTGACAAAGCATTAGAATATTCAGATTGCAATACATACCTTTTCATCGCATTTCATAAACATAAACATATCCAGTCCTTTAAAAAATATATCATCTTAATTCATATCTACATATTTCATTCATCTAGTAAATATATTAAAGTCACGATTTGCATTTATCAACACTTTCACTCTTGAAGGTAAAAGTAACTTGGTGACTATGAAACGGGGTGTAACACATTACATTAACCTAGGTTTGCAAACAAAGAAGACAACTTCAACTGCTATTAGTGAGGTGCTTAGGATTACAAACCTTATGGGACCCCTCACTATTATTGCCGAGGACAATTGCAGTTCACAAGGGACATTTCTCCATGCCTCCCAAGCACATCTCCGCACATGTAAGAATTATCCTAGGTATGATTCAAGGGGAAACAAGGCATGATAGGTACAAGTAGTCCTTGCTGCATACCAATCTTGAGATGGAGGCCATTGTTGTAGATTTTGAAGCACTTTCTAGGTGTATTAAGGATTGAAAAGTCTTGATGGAGGGATTGTTATTATGAAATATATGAAAGACTACACAAACTCTAACCAAAATTGTTGTTATCACTTCTTGTTCAAGCATCCAGATTTGAGTACGAAAACCTGTAGATCTCAAGTTGGAGGATGAAACCCCTTAGGTTGAAGCAGCAGTCTCATATAGAGGTTGTGTTTGAGCTTTATCGGTGGCAGATCTTCAATGATATCAAGCTTGTTTGATTTGAGGGTTGCCTTGGGAGTAAGCATTGTATTTCCAGTTTTCTATTGCGACTATGTTGCTGTTATTTCTTTTACTAAGGCATACTGTTGTATCTCCTGCTGTGGTTGCTATTACAGTAGCATATGGTAGTGGGTTTTAGTCTCGTTTAATGTGAAAGAATGGTTTTGCAATTTTATCTTTATTTGCGATCTTGATTTATAATTTTGGTCACCTCTATTAATGTATAAACCATGAAGTTTCAATTGTGGTTTTTGATGTTATGACAGCCTCACTTAATGTAACTTAAACTATATTAAATATAAGAAGAAGCTCTGAATTTATCTTCCATTTGTGGCTTCTTTTGTAGATTTGTGTTTATGTAAAATATCAGGTTAAAACATGTAAAGCGTTAATGTGTAATCATGAGGGAAATTTTTGGGTTTGTTAAATTAGGGAAAAACATTTAAATCTAGTCTATCTTCTTTTTGTGAACTCGACTTGTAATACTGGGTTTAATGTTAGTGTAAATGTAATGTGAAGAAATTTTTGAGTTTGCAAGGGTAGGGTAAAAATATAAAAGCCCGAGAGCATGTCATTTAAGGGAATATTGACATGAATAATAGCTTGAGACATACTAGTAGAGGAATTTTAATAATATTTGCATAAATATTTTCTAAGAACATTACATAAAATGGGATCATGACTAAGTCCTTTAGCTTCATAATTACAAGTTACTATTAGAAACAACCTTTTACCAAGACAACATTAATAACATGGATGACATAAAACAGTAATGACTACAACATCCAGAACTACAATGACATGAACATATTGACCAAAAATGAGTAATCATAATGAGTAGGAAATTGACATAAATCCAAATGACAAAATCACAAATGATGGATCACACAATGAGTACATGTGGCAAGGGGAAGTGACAATCTATCACCACTTGACACTAGGTCATGACAACGTTGATATTTAGCCTCATCTTACTATTACCACCCACAACCTCACCTAGTCTTTAACAACTTTGACCTATTCCTATAACCACAAATTGCATCAACATCTTTCATCCAACAAATCAACGTTGTAAAAAAGTAAATCAGAATTATGATGAACTAATCATCATCACATAATAATCTAATCTCAAAATAATTATTACAGCAATAAGAAAAATCAGGTTCAGTTGTAAAAAAATAACAAAACATTTAGTAAAAAAGGATAGAAAATATTTATAAAATAAGGATTGGTGGAGCTTGAGCGGATGGCCTCCTCTCCTTTTAACCTATGAGAAAATGAATGAAGAAACTTGTAAAACAAATGGGGGTTAGAAAACCAAATAGAAAACATAAAGGGAAACACTATGGTCCTTTAAAGGCCACTAGCCTTAGTGTCAATCTTCCTCCATTCAAGGGAGGTACTTGGCATGACATCATTGCAATGGAAAGATAAAAGGTATAGAACATTAACTACTCTAACCCTTGCTAGACCAATATTAGTGGGAGGAGGAGGTGGCCATGGGAAAAGGCTACCTCTTGTTCCATGTTCCTTTTGGAAGGGAAGGATTGAAGGAATTCATTAATGCCTTCCTCACTATTAGCTCCTCCCTCTATCCTTTACCTTTCTCCAACTTAGGGCATAAAAAAAAAATCCTTTTCTCTTTAGGCTTAGGTAAGGGAAGTTAGTGTTAATCTATGGTTATGCGAATAGAGGGTTGTGATTAAATCAAATCTATGGTGGAGATGGTTTAGGGTTTCATCTACTTGAGTAGGTTTCTTTAATTTCAAACTTTAAATGTACATATTAGGAAAAGGAGGGTTGGGATTGATTTAGTGTAAGATAAATAATGAGTCCTCATGGGAAGGAATACTCCCATGTGAGACACTAGGCTAATGGGTGACATCATATTGAAATATTTTATCTTTAATCAACATAAAAGTGATTAATTATTCCTATGGTCCAAGGTCACTTTAGTATTGCACACTTCTTTTGGGTGTTCATTATTAATCCTTGAGGACACCTTAGTGATTAGGCCTAGGGGCCAAAATTAATTCTCTTGTAATGAATTCAAGTATTGGTTAGCTTCTATATTTAAACTAATGGGAATTTGCTAGAATATAACCTTAATAGTAATTAAATGACCTAGCATCATGAGAGGTTTCCAAGAGCCTTGGATTAGACCATGGTCTAGGAGGACACTACAAGATACTAGTTAGTGTTGTAGACTATTATTTAAGCCTTTAATTATTTAACTAAAATATTGCACCTCATTTTAGAACTCTTGGGAATTTAGGAAAGGCATTACACACTTTAGATGGTAGAATCTCAAATTTCAACTTAGTTAAGATGATGTTGCAACAGGAATGTTTGTAATAGAAGTGAAGTATCAAGAAGTTCACTAGTGATTCTAGATTATGGTGTTTAAAAATATCCAATTACTATTTAACACATTATGCCCAAAACATCATTACTTATGTTTGCATAAGAAAACATCACACAATATTCAAACATAGAAGTGGATAATAGGACATTGACAAACTCCCTATGTATATTATATATACCTAATTTTTTGAGAGTACAAATGTGTTCGCAAGCATTCAAGGAAAATTAGTAGAGAAAGAAAGGATGAAATAAACTGCAAAATGATTGGGAATTATAATTGCTAATTTGCATTTAATTCTACTAATCTTGACCTACTATATGTTGAATTTCTACACAAAATATAAAGTAAATCATGCTAGACTCTCCAAGAAAGCCTACTTCAAATGAGGGGAGTAAGTTAATTCTTGATCTTTCAATGGAAAAGTAAGGGGGGGTTTTTATATATCCAATAAAAAGGATTGACATGATTAAATGTACCACACAGGAAGCCTACATGAGGCGTTTAGCAGCATGCATGGCGAGTACCCATTTTCCAAGTACCAATAAAGTAATTGGAGTGACAATCCCAACAGTGACTACATCAAGCACTTCCACCATAAATCCATGTCATGGTAATTCTAATCTTGGTCAAGCTGAAGCCCATCAAATGCAGTTTTTATCTTTCTCAGTTGATCTTTTTCCCATCATTTTTATCGTTTTAGCAGGTTTTATGTCCAACTTAGATATTTTTTCTAAAATCTGATTTACATTGGATCTTCTTGGAACATATGAATAATTAATCTAGTAAATGTTAGTGTTTTGATTTGTCTTTTGTAAGACAACTCAACCTAGAATAATATGTGACATAAACCTCCCT
>VDFB02010353.1:0-23318 GCA_007258455.2 Sequoia sempervirens
GACATGGGAATTTCACGCCCTATTTAGATAGGCTTCATGGCCATGATCCCAAAGCCTCTACGGATTTTGTTTGCTATTGGAAAAATAGATGCTCGAAGGTGAATGGTGTGGAGTTCATCATCAATAAAGATTTTATTGCTTTCATTACTATGTTGTTGATGGATGGAAACAAATTTTATAAATAGAGGAAGAGTAACAAAGATTCTATAGATCAGTTCTTTAATGATAATGAAAGAGCTAAACTGGTGAAGCTTCCCTCATGGGGTTATGAATGGGTTTCCCTCAAGCGAATATGGGCTGATGTTGTAGAAGTTTTAATGCGGTATGCTACTCTTGATGGTCGGTTTACTGCTATTCTAGGGAATCATTTTACTTCGCTAAACCATTTTAGACATGGATTGTATGTTTCTTTTCTATTTTTCTTCTTTCTTCCTTGGAATTTTTGGTTTATGCCCATTTAAAGAATCAATGTTCCCTTATTCTTCATGAAGGCCTCATTTTTCTCATAATGAAGCATGTGAGAGCTCATACCCCTGTCAAGTTAGTTAAGGGTAAAGAAAAAGCCACTAGTGAGGACTCTTTTTCTTATAGTTCAGAGACAAGTGCTAATGGAGATCAAGAATGGAAGGTGGAAGAGGATAAAACTATGGGGGTCTCCTTGTCCCCAATGGCATCCCCTTCTAAGAAAAGGGAAAATGGGAATTTGAAGAAGAAGGGACCCACAAAGAATCTTGTTATGTAGAAGTCAGTTTCTCATGGGTTTTTGTTTGGTGGGGAAGATACTAAACTAAGTTTGAGTGGGTCTCACTTTCGCCTATCCAAGAAGAATGCTAAATTTCATGGCCAGGGTTGTGTTACATCTGGTAGGGAAGAAGAGGAATAGTTTTTTTAGGACAATGTGGAAGAGGGGATTCCTCGAAGGGCTTCTAGAAGGCTTGCTAAAATGCAAAGGTCAGGGTCTAAAGGTGGTGTGAAGGGTAAGAATGTGGTTCTAGAATAGGTAAAGGTCACTCTTGATGATGTTGTTGATATTAAGGATTCCCTTGTTTGATAAACCTCCCCACAAGTGGATGGTGGTGTGGATTTGGGAAGTGAGGAGGCTTCGGGTGAGAGGATTGTACAAGAGGATGAGGGTGTGAACCTGGACCTTGGCAAGAAAAATCCTTTAAATTTTAATCCCCTATTTGAGGATTTTTCTTATCTTAATGATGATAATACTACCATGTATGAACTGTTGGATATGGCTCAGTCTAGTGCTACTTGCACCTTTAAACTTGCTAAATGGGTGTTGTAGGAATTCAACAAGGTCAACATTAAAATTAGGGGCTTGAAGGAGAACATGTCTAACTAGTCAAAGGGATCTTCCTTGGACTTGCTTATTGAGAGCTTGGTGGATTTGCAATGTTCATTTTTTGATTTCAAAGCCCAGTGTGAAAGCTTCCTTGGTGTTATGGAGGAAAATATCAAGGAAACAAATGAGGAAATCAAGAAGCTACTGCGGGTTAGCCATAGTTTTGTAAAGAATAGTGCAAAATATCTCAAGGTTCTCTTTGGAAAGATTAGTCAATTATGGGAGGATAAAATTTACTTTGTAGACATGCTTGAGATGGATCAGAACTCCAAGGGGAAGGGGAAGAAGGCTATCAAAGAGGAGGCTAAAGGCCCAAGCACTAGAACAAGGGGGAGCCTAAGGAAGATGTTTGAAGAAAAAACAAGAGTTGATTGACATGGTTAATCTGCACTACAATCAAGAGATTGAGATGGCCAATACCTTGAAGAATATGAAGTGATTTTTATGTCCTTGTGTTATTTTTTTCGTTTATGTTTTCCTATTGTTGGGTTGCTAGTTTTTGAATAGTTGTAGTTGCTTAAGATTTAGTGTGTTTATCTTTTATAACAACATTTTGATGTAATGTGATGTAAAGGGTTTCAAGTCCCTTCAAAACATGTTTATCGATGACTATATACATACATATATATACTAATATGTACGTACATACACATACTTCTACATATTAACATATATACATGTATATATTATTTACATATCTCAATGTACTAATATTTGTTGGGTGAAAATTCTATAATCCCTTTTAATAGATTAAAAAACTTGAATTCAACTACAGTTATGTGAGATAGAATCTCTCCTCTCAGAAAGGGGAGGTTCCCTTCTTACTGCTTATTGAAAGAAAGGAAAACTAATCAAATATTTACAACAATGTACACTACAATAATGACATGGGGGTGTGTCACATTCATGATTCTCTCTTTTGTCAAAGAATATGTTTTACAATGTTTCATGATTTTAATCTCTATGTGCAATACAACTTCAAATAAAAAACTAAGAAGTAATTCCAATATTCCTAACTTGTCAAAGAAAAGTCTAGGGATACCAGTATGATAAAGACAAGTAACAAATAAGAAAGCTCACAGAGGCACAAAGTTGTTCTGTAGTTTTCAATGGTGAATTCTTCAAAATAGTAACCAATGTTATAAAAGAAGCACAAAGTATTTGATATACTTCACAATTAGATCCATGGACGACATGAACAATTATAAGCACAAATTCTTATAAATAATTCACCAATATTATCATCAATTTCTCAATTTTAAGCAATGGGTGTAACTCAAAGTCTACATAGATTTACTCAAAATCCCTTCAATCCCAATTACTAAACATTGTCAGTTCAATCAAATAACAAGATAATTTTCCTAACACAAAGTTTGGTGTGCAACTTAGCTTCTTTATTGATCAAAAATAGTTTCACAAAAATGAACTTAAAGTTTCAATATTTTCCTCACAATTGGGAAATGCTTCGTTGCATAAGATAAAAGGTAAAAAATACAAAGGAATCCTCTCATATTTGTAGATGAGAGAGGAGATCTAATCTAGGAAAAACCCTAACAAACTAATTGACTTATTCAAAGGTGTTATCCATGAATATAGGAGAACATCTCAGTTTTTACACGTAATTACATTTTTCAAAATGAAATGTAGAATGTTGAAACCTATTTACATAAAGCATGAAAACACTAAAAATAGGAAATCTAATCTAAGGCATAAATTATCCTTCTTCAACATCTTTCTTCATGAAAACTTCATGATGAAGTGCACTTCATAATTGTCTAGTATTGGAGTGTACTTTAGAGATGATGAGGATTTTTAAGATTGAATCCTTCAATGAGGTTGACCACTTTTCGATTCCTTTTAGGAATAATTCTTAAATCTAGAGCAAGCTAGAAATCCATCATTTTTTTCATTGAAGATATTGAGAAAGCTTCTTCTTCAAATTCTTCTTGAACCATTGATGAACACCTCTTTGAAAAACTTAAACATGGGAAGAACTTTCTTATTGTACTTCAAAGCCTTCTAGCTTGGTGATAGGAAAGAACTTGATCAAAATTGCTTTGGAATCTAGGCACAAGAGATTAGAATGTATGCAAGAGTAGGATTTAAAAATTTTGATGCAAAGGTAGGAAAAATTGAGGTTTTAGCATGGGGTATTGCACTTCAAATGACACTACATATTGGATGTAAATCTGAGCAATTTCATGGGTTTGGGAAACTTGGATGTGATGATGATGGAGAATGGAGTGGAAACAAGAAAAATAGAAAAGGTTAATGCTCAAAATTACTTTTTGAGGATGGGGGACCATGCACGAGGACCAATGCAATTTTCCTTATTTTGCATGCCTAGAGTATGTGGGCTACGAAACAACCAAGTTTCATAGGGTTTATCCCATGATTTGAGCACGTTGAATTTGAGGATAACTAGCTCTAGCTAGGGAGCTTCCTTTGATCATTCTTTGAAACGAATGAAGGGAGAAGAACCCTAGACTCCAAGTTACTTTATCCATCCATTGGGCATAGAGTCAGGTGACAAAACAAAAAGACAAAAATAATCAAAATGAAGAAAATTTTTTTTTACCAAAAAGTTGGAATCAGTGATAGGTCCTCTCCTTTTGTCCCATGATGCATCATACAATGATTATTCTATGATCCCATACATTATTCTGATAATCCAACAAGCTTTCATTTTTGGTTTGATACCAATTCCTATTCTGACAACTCACTAACTCAACATCACCTTGAGTATAAAAATTTTTGATTCCTTTCTTACATGCAACTTGAATCCCTAACAACAATTCTTGATATTTAGCAGTGTTATTAGCATTATCAAAATTCTGTTTGAAAAAGAAAGAGAGTATATTTCCTTTAGGAGGTATGAGAACAATTCCTGCTCTTGATCTTGTGCATGAACAATTGTCACCAAATTTAATATTCTAAACATTGTTTGGATCCACTAAATTGATAGCTTCAAAAATTTTGAATCCTTCATTTGAAGAAGATTCTCCATTTGAAGAAGACTTTCTATCTGAAGACATTTCCTTATCTAAATAAGATGAGCCATTTTTTTCTCCTCTTTTCTTGCATCCTTATCAAAAGAACCAGATATTTCATCAATTTGCAAATAGTAAAAACTCGTCTTAGGAGACTCAAAGAGAATCTAATCTTTTGGGTCACCTAATATTGTTACAGAAAACTTTGCTTCCCTTTCCAAAAACAACTTCTTCATAAAACCCTTGACAGGTATCCTTTCCTCTAACATATCCATTTTAAGCTCTCCTCCCACATATTTGCAAAACTTGTGTCCAAGTAAGAAACCATAGGATGCTAGAACATCTACTACTAAGACTATAATCTTGATCTTCTTTTCTGAATACACAACAAATTCAAACTACGCATCTGTGATCTATCTGATTAGAGGCATAGGTTTATTCTCCATGAAGAAGCAACAACCAATTTTTTGTTAGATTTAGACCCAAGGAAATAGCTACCTTAATAGGCATGACATTATCAGATGCACCAGATTCAATAACACAATTGCTCAACCTGAAGCCATTGACTAGCAATGAAATGTAGAAAGAATCAGTCTTTTCTAGAGCTAACGAGAGAGTAGAGACTAAGTTACTTTGTGGAGGCTTAGGGTTTGGGGAAATAGGAATATTTGAATGTCTTTAGATGGATTGGTTCCTTTATCCTTCACAAAATTAACAAGCCCATCAAATTGCTTAGGATTGGCTTTCAAGTATTCAGCTTTAGACATTTTTATTTTCATTTTCTTTGCATGATCAATGATATCAAATGCTTGGAATGAATAGATCAAGGAAGTAGGTGTAACTTTTTGGATAGGTTTAACAAAATGGGCACTAGTCTTAGGAACCTAATAATTGGATTTTGGACTTGAAGAAACAATAGGAGGATGAGGAGCACTTACTGATTTATAATTTACTACATCCTTTAGTTGCGGCAGCAAAGGAGTACCTCTTTTTGCAATTGTGATGGGTGGTTTTTCCTTTTCTTTTGTATTGTCAACTTAATTTTGGTCAAGATGATTTTTCTACGACCAAGTGAAGACAACATATTCATCTATCACTATGTCGTCCTCATTAGGTTCATGCTCAACATGTAAATAACCAATATTAGAGTCACTAGTTGGGTCTATTTCTTCATCTTGAAATAAATCAGCATTTTATTCCATAAGATAATCCAGTTGTGCATATTCATCTTGCTCAGCCTCATAATATCCCACTATAGTATTGGTAGGTGGAGCTTCCAAAGCAAGCCTTCCTTGTGGTGTAGGAAGATGATTTTGATTTCTATTTCCAAAATAATTGGGGAAATTCCTTCTTGGAATATCCTTGTAAGTATTATTATTATTAGAAACTTGCTTCTTCAAAGCCAACAACACTTTTTCCAACCTTTGAACCATAGGATCAACAAAGTTGGAATTGGTATTGGAGGATAAAGGACCTGACGCTTGGCCATTTCTATTTGTATTTTTTTATCTTCCCAATAAGAATCAAATCATCCTCTAGACTTGTAGCTAAATACTGAGCTTCTTCAACCTTAGCAAGAGTTTCCCTATGTAAAAGGAAACTTACTTTGGGAAGTTGCATATTGATGAAGAAACACTTTAAATTATGGTATGTTGGTCTCGCCACTGTAGGAATCCTTATCACCAACTTATTAAAATTAGCCATGAACTCACACATGGGTTCATGGGCCTCTTTCCACATGGTTGTAAGCTATGCCGACAAGGCATGTGCATCTTTAGTAGGTTTGAACCTTTCTTCAAACTTCGTGCGAAGAGTATTCTAGTTAGCAACCACAATAGTAGGAAGAGTATAGAACCATTTTAAAACTACTCCTTGTAGAGTCTCAATGAACAATATCACAACATCTTCATGTTCAATGCCAAGAACACCACAAACAATGTAAAAGGTGGCGATGTGCTCATCGAGGTGTTATTTTCCATCATCATAGAATTTTGGTATGTTCTTTCATGAGACATGTGGAAGTTCATGCAAAGGACTTTCCAAACTGAGAGGACCAAATACATTTCCCAATGGTCTAGGAGGAGGTTGAGCCATAGTAATTTGAATAACAGGTACCTGAACTAGAACTCTATTAAAAATAGAAGATTCACTTGGAAGTGGAGATCTTAGTCTTTGTGGAGGATAGCTTGCATTTCGCTGTAATGGTGACCTTTCTCGTGGAGGAGAAGGAAGGATGTTATGTTGCTACAACAATTCAAAAAATAGATCCACCACTCCTTGTGTACACAAACCTCATGTATAAATTCTGTTAGCTAAAATATAGACTTGAAACAAGAGAGAAATTAGCAATAAAAATACACAAGATCACAATAAGAAACTGGAGTGCTTATTCGCTTCAATCAAAAGCATGAGGCTTTTAATTGTGTGCTTCATTCCCCAGTGGAGTCACCAAAAAACCATTGGGTGAAAATTTTGTAATCCCTTTTAATAGGATTACCAAACTTAAATTCAGTCATAGTTATGTGAGATAGAATCTCTCCTCTTAGAAAGGGGAGGCACCCTTCTTACTTATTGAAACTAAGAAAAACTAATAAAATATTTACAACAATGTACACTACAATAATGATATGGGGGTGTGTCACATTCATGATTCTCTCATTTTTTAGAGAATATATTTTACAATGTTTCACAATTTTAATCTCTGGATGCAATAAAACTTCAAATAAAAACTAAGAAGTAATTCCAATATTCCTAACTTGTCAAAGAAAAGTCTAGGAATACCAATATGATAAAGACAAGTAACAAATAAGAAAGCTCACAAAGGCACGAAGTCATTCTATAGTTTCCAATAGTGAATTCTTCAAAATAGTAACCAGTGTTGTAAAAGAAGCACAAAGTCTTTGATATACTTCATAATTAGATCCACGAACAACATGAACAATTATAAGCACAAAGTATTATAAATAATTCACCAATATTATCATCAACTTCTCAATTTTAAGCAATGGGTGTAGCTCAAATTCTACACATATTTACTCAAAATCCCTTCAATCCCAATTATTAAACACTGTCAATTCAATCAAATAATAAGATAATTTTCCCAACACAAAGTTTGGTGTGCAACTTAGCTTCTTTATTGATCAAAAATAGTTTCACAAAAATGAACTCAAAGCTTCAATAGTTTCTTCACAATTGAGCAACACTTCGTTGCATAAGATAAAAGGTAAACAATACAAAGGAATCCTCTCATATTTATAAATGGGGAGAGGAGAGCTAATCTAGGAAAATCCCTAACAAACTAATTAAATTATTCAAAGGTTTTTTCCATGAATGTAGGAGAACATCTCAGTTTTTACATGTAATTACTTTTTTCAAAATGACATATAAAATGTCAAAACCTATTTACATAAAGCATGAAAATGCTAAAACTGGGAAATCTATTATAAGGAAAAAATTAGCCTTCTTCAACATCTTTCTTCATTAAAACTTCATGATGAAGTTCACTCATCATTGTCTAGCATTGGAGTGTACTTTGGAGATGATGAGGATTTTTAAGATTGACTCCTCCAATGAGCTTGAACAATTTCTAGTGCCTTTTAGGAACAATTCTTAAATCTAGAGCAAGCTGGAAATTCATCATTTTGTTCATTGAAGATATTGAGAAATCTTAGTCTTCAAATTCTTCTTGAACCATTGATGAACACTTCTTTGAAAAACTTAAACATGGGAAGAACTTTCTTATTATACTTCAAAACTTTCTTGCTTGGTGATAGGAAAGAACTTGATCAAAACTGCTTTAGAATCTAGGCACAAGAGATTAGAATGTATGCAAGAGTAGGATTTAACAATTTTGATGCAAGGGCAGGAAAAACTGAGGTTTTAGCATGGGGTATTGCACTTCAGATCACACTGCATATTGGATGTAAATCTGAGCAATTTCACAGTTTTGGGAAACTTGGATGCTATGATGATGGAGAATGGAGTGGAAACAAGAAAACTAGCAAGTGGATGTGAGCAATGGAGAGAGAAAGATTGAGCGAAATGGGCAAAGAAAAGCTTGAAATGCATTTTTGGACGTTTCTAAGTGTTAGTAATTTTTTTAGAATTTTGTGCAAGGGTGCTAAAAATCAACACCCTTACACTTGGAAGAAACTGCATTTTGTGTAAAAGCACTAAAAAATAATGCTTCAACATGTTTGGAAACATGGAAGAAACTTGGTGTATAAGCACTAAAAATTAGCGCTTTGACATCTTGGGAAAGACTTGGTAGTTTCATGCATGAGTGGCATTTTTTAGCTCTTATACATATTAAGGAAGTTATATTTTTTGCACTGGTGCTGAAAATGTCTGCCATTACATCTTTTGGAAAATGCTCTTTTCAATTATTTGTACTCGGCCAGGGATTTTTAGCACTTTTACATATTGAAGGACTTGGGTAGTTTCACGTAAAAGCGGTAAAAAACAAAGCTCCTACATGTCACATGTAAAAGCAGTAAAAAATAGAGTTTTTACATATCACATGTAAAAGCGGTGAAAATTTGAAACTTTGCATGTCATATGTAAAAGCGGTGAAAAACTGAGCTTTTGCATGTCATATGTAAAAGTGGTGAAAAACTAGGCTTCTACATGTGACTTGTGGTTTGACATGTAGAGGCTCAAAAATTCCCTGACATTGCATGTGCAAGAGTGAAAAAATTCAGTGACACTACATGTTGGAAAATATGCAGAGGTGCTAAAAATCCCTGACATTACATGTGTTGGGAAATGACTAAGGCATGGAAAATATGAAAAAGAGTTGAAAAATAGAGCTCCTGCATGAAATATGAAAAAGCATTGAAAAAAAAAAGCTCTTGCATGAAATATGCAAAAGTGTTGAAAAACAGAGCTTTTACATATCACATGTAAAAGTAGTGAAAAACTGAGCTTTTGCATGTGGAGAAAATTTTCTAACTTCGAAAACTAAATTTTCACAACTCGGTTTAAAATGTGAATTTTGACAAACTAACAAAGGTTAATGCTCGAAATGACTTTTTGAGGATGGGGGACCATGCACAAGGACCAATGCAATTCACCTCATTTTTCATGCCTAGAGTATGTGGGCAATGAAATAGACAAGTTTCGTAGGGGTTATCTGATGTATTGAGCATGTTGAATTCAAGGATAATAATATCCAAACATAAGCACATATTTACATATTTGTTGATGATAATATATATACATAATATATATATATATATATATGCATATGTATGTCATGGTACCATATGATATGCTCACATAGTTGATATATTGATTTGTGTGAGTTATCGTAAACCATACTTTTATTCACATAAACACTCTTATGTATATATATTCATCATCTAATATATAAATATGACCGTACAAAAAAGGAGTTCATTCAAAGACAATAAACCAGATTCCTACCCAAAAAATCCCCAAACCAAAAACAAAAAGAACCCAAATACTAATACCAAAACCACAATCTATCAAAGATGATCAAACAAACTCTCCAATTTATCAAAAACTTTGACTAAGGATTTACTTACCAAATCCAAATCTAACTTGACTCAATTATACTTAGAAGTGAGTGTGTGAAAGCTCAATTAGACTCATTACGGGTTATTTGACCAATTCTCTTCTCCTAAGTGATAATTCCCCTCTCATCTAGAGGATTTAATCTATCCATGCATCCAACTTAGTACATAGAAAACGTAGTTAGCGAAATCAATTACAACCTTTTGCATCATATATTTCATAGAAAAAATCATTACATAACTTCATTTGAATCAAAAATTCATTTATTATATTTTTGAAATGCATAAAGCATAAACATATACATTTAAATCATTTCACACAACTAGGTAAAAGTAAATAAGTAAAAGCACAATGGGGTGTAACAATAGGTGAGGTTTGTAATTAGATTTAGGGCCATTCTCCTTTTTTTCCTTGTATATTTTCACAAGACCCTTAGCGATGAGAGCCTTTTCAATGATTACCCCTTTCTCTATAATTTTTTCCAATGTGTTAACATATTGGACTTGTAATTGAAAGCTCATCTCCTAGTTTAAATTTTGAACAAATATGCTCACAAGGTTATTTTTTAGGTAGAGGCCATGGGAAATTGCTTTCCATATTCCTCCATCATTATAGGAAGGTTGAAAATTATTATCCATTCTTTTGCTTTGTGTTACATAAATCAACCATAGATATTTCATGTTTAATGCTATAAGACAAATCATTGATGATTTTTTTTGCTAGTTTATGAAATGTCTTAAAACCACATGGTAGATGAGAGAACCATTATATTACTTGTCATCCTAAACTTCAAGAAAAGAGAGGAATTAGGCATGTGTCATTATAGGAAACCTTTAGGCATGCTATGTAAAATTCATGTATGTATTCTCGTGGATCTCCTCTCTCCTTGTATTTGTCAAACTTTGGCATTTTAAAGTTATGAGGGAAAGCAACAATAGAAAATGCTCTATCAAATGATAAGGATAAATGTATTCAAGAGTGTAGATTTTATTTGTTTATCCTAATTGCATGTCATTAAAATTTTGATGCAAGATTTGGATTTGTGATGCCAAGTTGTTGGTTGTGTTAATGGGTGGTTGGTTGGAAGGAATGTATGTTTGATGTTATGGAATGGATGAAGAATTGAATAAATGGTTTATATTTTGGGGGATGTATTATTGTCGTGGAATATTAGACATATTGAATGAATGATTGTTATATTGGAGGATAGATGATTGTTGTTATGAAATATTGGATGTATTGAATGGATTATTGTGTTATTGTGGGATAGATGATTGTTGTTGTAATATTGGATGAGGGGATAGATGATTGTTTATGTGAGATGTTGTAATTTGAAGGGATATATGATTCATATTGTGAAATGTTAGATGAGGGAATATATGATTTATTTTGTGGGATGTATGATTGATGTTGTGAAATATTAGATCAGGGGATAGATGATTGATTTTTTGGGATATATGATTGGCGTTGTGAAATGTTACATGAGGGGATAGATGATTGATTATATGGGATATATGATTGATATTATGAAATATTAGATGAGAGGATATATGGTTTATTTTGTGGGATATATGATTGATGTCGTGGAATGTTATGTGAGGGGATATATGATTGATTTTTTGGGATGTATGATTGATGTTGTCGAATATTAGACAAGGGGATAGATTAATTTTCTCGGGATGTATGATTGATGTTATGGAATGTTAGATGAGTGATATTGTGAGTTATTTGGTTTGTAAGTGTTGGAGGTTCCAACTAATGGTCTAGCATCTCCTAAAGGGTAGTTGCTCCTTATACTAAAATACCCTAGGTAAGTGGCCAACAAACAAGAGATGACTGACTGGAAAGCCTCTCCTCTACACTTTAGGCTCTGTAGGACCAAGGTGGGTATCCCTATACATTAGTGCAGATCATGTACAAAACTCTCCCTTGTCTTCAATATCTTATGGTAGTATGGAAATAAACATAAAATAAAATACAAAAAATTAAAAGGTTTTCTTATGAATTGAAATTGGATCCACCTTAGACTTAGGCTTATGAATCATGGATTGACCAACACCTCATCCGCACAGAGTCCAAAAATGAAGCAGCACTCAATAATATAGCCACCCCGACTTCTTATAAACTTGCTACCTTACAACAAGAAACCAACAAAGGAACAAAACTTCAAATTCTTTGAAATACCTATTGTATCATCACTACCTTAACATATGACTTGAAAGAAATTACTCTACTCCTTGAACAAAAACTAACAAATCAAAAATTCAAGATCAACAAATGTGATTGAGAACCAAAAACAATCCTTGATTATATTGATTCAAAGATAGTGGGTACAAAGCTGGAGATTATAATAGAGCTGATACAATAATTTATAGAAAAACATGCACAATGCAATGAACATTTGGGTCATCTATTGTTATTATAGAGCAAAGGTTACAACATATCCTTCCTAAGTGCAAAAAACACTATATAGACTAAGAACAAAGACTTACAAAAGTTCAAAGAGGATGGAACCCTCACAACATGTACAAAATTTTCCTTTATAGTGCAGGCATGACTTAGATTCAAATTTGAAGTTCTTTTAACCAACCAAACAGTTTCACGCACAAAGCCACATCAAATCCCCCTCAAAAATGACAAATACCAGACTTCTTTCTCCTGGTTTGTTTTCTCAACAGAGTCGTTCATGAATGAGGTAGCTGATAATGTGAAACTACCTATCATTGTCAACTAACATCCTTTAAATCAGACATCAATGGCACTACTCAAGAATAATTATGCTAGAAGCAAAAATTCACTGTGAGTTTGTCTCGAAGGATCTCGGTAGTTGCGATATTCCATCGCAAAGAATTTCCCCATGAACATGAGTATTTAGCTATTAGGGAAATCACATTTTGAATTATGGCCATTGATCAATTCTAATCATGCCAAGATCCATCATTAAACACTCACTATTGGTAACTTTAAACCCCAACTATCAGATTACAGGTCGTTCAAATCTCCACTACCAATCTATCATATCTCTCTATTGCATGGACACCCATTATAGTTTCATCGATGGACCAAAGCCACACCGATGAGAAAGCCATCAAACCATTGCATCGGTGTGACTTTGGTCCATCGGTGAGGATAGGTGATTAGACCACTTTCTCATCAATGTGACTTTGGTCGATTGGTGAGACTGTAATGGGTGTCCCTGTGATAGAGCGATATGATAGATTGACGGTGGAGATTTGAATGACCGGTAATTTGACAGTGAGAATTTAATGATGGATCTTGGTGTGATTGGGATTGATCAACGGTCATAATTCAAAATGTGATTTCCCTAATTTCTAAATGCTCTTGTTCATGGGAAAAGACTTTGCAACAATGGAATATCTACAACCAGCTACTAGGATCAACTCAGGACAAATATAGATCAAATTTTTGCTTCTCCCAAGTAGAATTTATTGTTGAACCACTACGTCCCTCGGGAGCTGTGTTGCGTAGAATGAAAACCCACTGCCTGCGGCTCGCCGCATCACGCATCACAAATTTCCTGGAAGTATCATTCCTACATTCATGAACGACTCCACTGGAGTGTGCTTGAGGTGTCAGGAGCATTCAAGTCTGGTGGTTGCATCAATTTGGGTGGAAATTCTTGACAGACTACAGTTTGACTGGGGTGCTTTTGTCTGAAACACTAGTTTAGTTAGGGTTGGCAATTTTAAATTTGAATCTAAGTTATTCCTATACTATAAAGGAAAATTTTGTACATTTTGTGAGGCTTCCATCCTCTGTGAACTTTTGTAAGTCTTTGGTCTTAGTCTATATAGATTTTTCTATACTTAGGAAGGATATGTTGTAACCTTTCCTCTGTAATAACAATAGATGACAAAAATGTTCATTGCATTGTGCATATTATGCTATTAAGTATTGTATCGGCTCTATTATACTCTCTAGCTTTGTACTCACTATCTTTAAATCAATATAATCAAGGATTTTTTTTGGTTCTCAATCACATTTGCTGATCTTGAATGTTTGATTTGTTAGTTTTTGTTCAAGGAGTAGAGTAATTTCTTTCAAGTCACATGTTAAGGTAGTGATGGTGCAGTAGGGATTTCAAAGAAGTTGATAGTTTTGTTCCTTTTTTGGTTTCTTGTTGTAAGGTAGAAAGTTTATAAGAAGCCGAAGTGGGTTTATTGTAGGAGTGTTGCTTCATTTATGGACTCTGTTTGGATGAGGCACTAGTCAGTCCATGATTCATAAGGCTAAGTTTGAGGTGGATTCAATTTCAATTCATAAGAAAAGATTTTAATTTCTTGTATTTTCTTTTATGTTTATTTCCATACTACCATAAGATATTGAAGACAAGGGAGAGTTGTGTAGATTATTTATCCCATTGAAGGCCTCCCACCATTGTAGTATGATGATCTACACTAATGTTTATGGATACCCACCTTGGTCTTTCAGAGCCTAAAGTGCAAAGGAGAGGCTTTCCAATTGGTCATCTCCTGTTCGTTGGCCACTGACCTAGGGTCTATGAGTATAAGGAGTAGCTACCCTTTAGGAGATGCTAGACCATCAATTGGAACCTCCAATAGTAAGTATTTGTAGGAATGTTGAATGTGGAAGATTTTGGATTACTTGGGATGTGTGTGTTCTCCAAAGTAGGCATAACCCATGATGGGGATTGTAGTGGGGTTTGGTAATCATTTGAGTTGAACACATGAGAAGGTATGCAAAACTTGTGTTTAGTATCACCTATGGTTGTAGTAATGTTTGACTCATTTTTATTGGATTGCATGAGCTTTAAATGTAGAGAAAAAGTATCAAGACCTTAGTGAATGATGTGTGAGATGAAAAATGGATTATTAATGATCTATTAGTAATTCATAAGCACTTAGGTGGCATTGTCACGAGCAAAAACAAAAATTATCGAAATTGATTTTTTTAGTATTTTTTATGTTTTAGTAAATCACATATTTGGAGGTGTTCAAAGTGGGATTTGGGGTCAAGACTATCATTAGTCCATTAAAATTATTTTCAAAGGCATGCTTCTCAAGGGACTAAAATTAGAGCTCTTGGAGATTCCCCCAACAATATAAAGAAGTCCTAATTTCGACCATTGAGCTAGGAGTTCTAACCTTGTCAAGTTTGGGTAGTAATGAATGGTATAGTTTATGGATTTTGTCCCAATATTTTGATGATGAACTCATCTAGGGTGCCTTAGGCTTATTCTAAGTCTTTTTAGGTGAAATCCTCAAAAAATAAAATAAATGGTTTAGAAGCTCAAAAGGAAAATATGACTGATACTAATCAAATACACCACAATATTTATCAAATGTGCCAAGATACTGATCAAATGCACCAATATAATTATAAGGTGTTCCAAGGTACTTATAAAATGCATCAAAGTAGGTTCATATGTGACATAATAGGTTTCAAATGCATAAATATATTAGAAAATTATTACAGGTTTTCAGAAAAAGTTAAGTCTTAGATCAAAAGAGAAAATGTATGGTCAAATGTATAATTTTGTGGATCAGATGTACCAAAGTATGGTCAAATATGACTCAAAATAATCAAATTCACTACAAGATAGTCAAATTCATTAAAATATGATCAATTGCACAATATGATAGTCAAAAGTATCAATGTAGCTATCAAATATGCCACAATAGCAATCAAATGCATAGTTCTTCTAGAGAGATGCACAATAAAATGCCAAGGTTTCAAGAGCACAACAGTAAGTCTCAGATGCATAATTTAATTCTTAAAAGAATGGTTTCAGACTCAGAATCACAATTCTATGTGACTGTTGGTAAAATTTGCAAGTTTTTGGACTAATTTTTGACAAGGTTTTGGCAAGAGATAAAAATAACAAAAAAGATAGCGATTGACTCCAAGGGATTATTTTTTAATGGTATTTCACTAGTCTTCATAAGATAAAACACCAAGAAGTACAACATAACTATTCATTAAGGGTGTGTCTCTCTAGTATGGGCCCAATAATAAAATATTGTATCATTATGCATGCATGTTCCACTTTCAAGAGGGAATAACTAGATCTCTAGTGGCACAAGGACTCACCTTCTTCCTTCCCTTGAATTTTTTGACATCTCAAAATTAATTCTATCTCTCCCTAGGATAATACATATTGAGTAACTTTAGGTATGATACTATACCTTGCATCACAACTAGATTAATGATCGTTTGTCTTGGGCATCTAAAAAAGGGTTTGTAGTGGTTTTAAGAATATTGAGCTCATATAATGTGTTCAAATGCACCATTGTGTGTATTAGATGTGTAATTTTGTGAGACCTCACCAAAAAAGTCTTGGTGGATCGAGGGTCTTGTAGCTTGGCTTGAATGACGTTGGACACATTTTGAGGTACAACTTTCACTCTCCCCCCTTTATATACCTCATCAGAAAATGTGTTTGAGGTCTCCCTTGGGGAAATGAAATTCCCAAATAGGCCTCTTATTGTAAAATAAAAAGAAGATGCTAGCATTTATAATTTCCAGGCTCACATGAAGCACAAGGGAAGAGCATACTTTACTAATACTCATTGGGTGTACTTGAAAAAGTTTGAAAAAAGAATTCTTTTGATCTCTAGGCTTACATTAGGCATGATGAGAGAGCATACAAACTACAAGTTCACCATGCATGACATAGAAGATTCACTAATTAAATCCCATACGAAGTGTGCAACTAATTTAAAAATCAAAGAGATTGAAATTTCCTATACCAAATTCATTAGTATTTTTTTACTAGTCCTCCCAATTATTTCCAAGCTACACAAATTGATTAGTTCCAAGAGATCATGAAAATGCTAGATTAAAAAATTAAACTGATTGACTTAGAAGTGCAATTTTAATTATCAAATGCATCAAATTAATTATCAAAAGCACCATTGTACCTATCAAATGCATCATTTTATTTGTCAAAAGTGTCATTTTTATTTTCAAAAGAATCAATTTTTTTCCTAAAATGAAAACACCTACAAATCGAGGTAAATACACTAAAAAAAAGAGTTCCATTTTGCGTATTAGATGCACCATTTTGTGTATCAGATGCACAATTCTGTGTATCAAATGTGTGCATAATCTTGTGTATCAAATGCAAAATTCTATGTATTAGATGCACCATTTTGTGTATTAGATGCATAATTTTGTATATTAGATGCATAACTCTGTGTATTGAATGTGCAATTTTGTGTATCAAATGTGAAATTATGTGTATCGGATGTGCAACTATGTATATTAAATGTGCAATTATGGGTCAAAAGCACCAATCTACACCTATAACCTTAAAAATCATAAGAACTCACTTGGGAATGTTAAATTTAGGGATGTGGGTCCCATCGAACATGCCAAAATGTCAATAGGTTAAATCAATGATCATTGGATTTTAAATAAAAGGAAATAATAGCAATAATCAAAAACCAAATTCAATGATAAAAAACCTAATCTTAGTGAAGCGTGTGCACAATCACATCAAAGAAATAATGTAAATTAATTAATCTACTTTACCTATACCGAAAATGCCTAACCTTACTCCATTGTAAGAATATACATTTATGTTATTTAAATAGTATGTGGATTGCTCAAATAATTAGCATAACCTTGTTAGTAAAAGCTTTGTAAAAGTGAGTATAGTTTAGCTGAAAATATGAGGAGAGATTGAATGGCTAAATGATGTATATTTTATAGCTTTCAAGGATATCCAATCAATGGCGTAGGATGTGAGATGATATAGATGGATGAGGGTTGTTGAGAGATCATGATGAACATGCATGAACTTGTATGTATAGATGAAGTGGAACTAAGTGAGAGTGGACCAAGGTTGATTTTTAGTCAACTCACTAAATTTAGCAATGGTCACTAAATTTTGAGTTGGTCACTAAATTTAAGATTAAAAGAATAAAGATAGAATTGATATTATTAGGAAATAAATAAAATAATATTTTTTATTTATTTTTATAAGAATGTGAAAAATAAATAAACTAACACTATCGGCCCATCGAGGAGACAAGATTTAGAGCACAAGGTCCCACTGATGAAGATACATCCAATTGGATTATTGGGGATACCTCACTCTGAGTCCCATTAACTACTACTTGTATCGCTAATGAGGCTTCAATCGACTTGTCAAAGAGATTGCTCATCTAGTCCCAATGAAGACTACCACTCCCATCGACAAGAGCCCCCATCCTCTCATCAACATGTCAAAGAGACATGACTTAAAGTCTTGGTGACAACTTAACATCTCCTCGATACATTTTCATCGATGTATCAGAGAGACACAAAGAAGACTCCCATCAAAGTGACCAACTCTCACCGACAATGAAACTTAGACAGTCTATCGGGGCATCAGGGAGACTCTATGATGGCTCCCTTCAACACCACTCTATCACACCGATGAAGAGTCTTGAATCTGTATTAGGTTGTTGAAGAGATAGCTATGAGATTCCTGCCAATGTTACAACCTCCCACCGATAGAAGACTTAACAACCAGCCATAAAGAAATGTTGGTCCATCAAGGGGATAGTGAATAAGGTCTCCCTGATAATGAACAGTCAGGCCAATCTTCACATTGTTACAGTGTTAAGTCTCACCAATATTGTTGTAGTTATATGTGGCAATGGTGGTAAAAAGTAGTTTAGGCTACACACTCAAGCATCCAAGGGTGACGCTAGTGGAGGGAATATTTTAGGAAAATGTTGTGCTTTGTGTTTTGTAGCTGAATAGGAGGGATTTGGGAAATGCTAAAAGGGTTCTGAATTTTGTTGTTTGGGAAATGGTGCAGGAGCACCCAAAACCATGAAATTACAAAAATACACTATTTAAAGGTTGGTCTAGGTATTAGTGGTAGAATGAATCATTTTGTGTTAAATAAGGTCCAATAATACCACTTTTGATGTAATTAGGAGGGTCTTAGAGGTAGGTTGGTTCAAAGATGAAAAATTGCACAATGATGTACTTATTGTTAACAAATTGTCAAAATAATGAAAAATTAAGCTATGTAAAGGGGCTTGGTAGTTGTTGGTTAGTTTTAGGCATTGGGAAGTTGGTTTTAGATTGAAAAATGTTTAAATGGCCTCTTGAAGGTTCAAGCAAGGTTAGTTGTAGCATTGTGAAGGAGAAAAATCAATAAAGAATATCATTTTCAATTTTTTTTGAGTTTTTCTTCATTTCCAGCCACTGTACGGTCTGTACAGTAGGTTCTTGCATCAAATTTGCATAGATATTTGTAGTATTATGTTTTATCTTCATCCTTGAATTTTTTTTGAGGTTTAAAAGTCAAGATAGGAGTATCTGAGTGCAAATTTTCTTGAATCAGTTTGGAAACAAGGAAGCAAGGGTTTGTGGCCTAAAATGTTGTTTGTGTTTACTGTTTCTTGGTAGAAATGGCCTAGTAGATTAGTAGGAGGTGTAGTAATAGGGGATTAGGTTGGAGAAAGACATTTTGATGAAGAACTCCATGTTGCCCTATGGAAAACACATAAGTTAAGCCATTAGAACAAGGCTATTGTTGATGATAGAAGGAAAAGGATTAAGAACTTGATAGGATGTGAGGAAATATATGTCATCAGATGTATTTTGGCATGTCTTGAAGGTTTGAGAGGATAGAAGTGGTCAGTTGTGTGGAATTTGAAAACCCTATTGGGAAGGGGTGGAAAAGAGTGAAAAAGAGAGGATTTACAAAGCAAGTGTATAAACAACTCAAGGAAAGCATCATATAACAATTTTTTTGAGCATGTTAAGGTTAAATGAAGGTGGATTAAAGAGGTTTTAGGCTTGAGAGTGGTCTAGACATAGGACTTTCAATAAGCCCTAATGGAGATGATGAAAAGTAAGGGTTTAAGATAAATGGGTCTTGATGTGTGTGTAGGGACATAATGGTTGGAGATTTGTTAGTTTGGGAGGTAGTTATAATAATTTTTTGAGGTTTGGAGAGTTGGAGGAAAGTTTAAAGGTGAAGTCCTTTGGAAAAGACGGCTAATTGGAGCCCGTTTTAGCCAAAAAGGACCATTTGGGTGATGATGATATGAAGAAACCTATAGTGGATTTGAGATATGTTTTGTGCCAAGTGAATGGGTCCCTGTAAATGTGAGAGGTTGGAGAATTTTTTGCAGTGGTTGTGAGAAAAGGTCTAAAAACTGGTCTTGGAGCCCTAGTAGGTGAATGGTAGCTTGAGAAGGTGAAATTTCCAGAACTACTTGAGACTTAAAGGGTGAGTTAATCATGATTTTTTGGTCAATTTAATCTTGTTAGATTCATTTTAGAGTTTGGGGAAATATTGGAACAAAATTAGAGTGTGTTTGAGCCATTGGGTGCCTTGTGCACTGAAGAGTCAAACTAGTGTTTTGAGAGCCCTTTTAGGATCAAGTTGTGGATTCATGTTTCAAGTGGTTTGAGGTCACCCTTGTCTACATAAAATTGGTATCAGAGCTAGCAAGTAGATTCTTGAAGGAGATTTGCATAACAAGATAGTTGGAGGATGAAGAGTCAAGTCAACATGGCAAAGGAGATTAGTGGAGCAGGACAAAGGAATGCAATTTTTGAGACCAGATGCAAATGTAGAGGCAAGGTATGTAAAGTAATGATTGGTTTAGGTTTATTGGATAATTTTCTTTCAGAGGAAATGGTTGAAAAGTTACATTTGACAAGGATAATCCATGAATCACCTTACAAGGCATATTAGGTAAATGATAGTCAGCATATTGTGGTTAGTGAGCAAGCATTTTTAGATTTTCATATTGGTCCTTACAAAGATGTTGTACTATGTGATATTATGCCTATAAGATATTGTCACATGATACTAGGTAGAGCTTGGAAATATGATAGGTTTTCTATACATGATGGAAGACTTAATGTGTATGAAATTGAAAAGGATGGGAAAAGGTATACCTTGAGTTGTTTTCAAGATGAAGGGACACAAAGGAGGATAGGCATGTGTGGAAAAATAGATTTTTTAGAGAAAAAGGAACAAGGGGAAAAGGAAGAAATAGAGGGGCATAGCATTGATGCCATGGAGAGAGTAAAGCACCATGAAGAAGCATTGAGGAAAATAGAGCAACTTGAAGACACAAGGGGAACAAAGAAAGTGAAGGTCAGAGGTGAAAAGACCTTGAAGGCATGAGATGAGGATGGAGAATGTGATGAAGACAAAGGTAGGTTAGAGTTTTTGTAATTGCAAGAAAATGAGGTCAAGGAAGCAAAGGGTAGGTCTGCTACAGTGATTTGTGGAAAAGAAACACTTGGGACAGAGCTCCCTCAAAGAGAAAAGGATAAGAGTGTAGGAGAGTTGTCAATAGAGAGGAAAGGGAGACCTAGTGAGGTCCATGATAAGAAAATACAATGTCCACTGAACAGATAAAGTAATGGGAGGCAACAAGAGACTGGTGATAGAGGAGATGAGTTACAACAGGTGTGTGTTGAAAAAGAGGATGGAATATCTAATGCAAAGAAGTCTTGAAAAATGATACAATTAAGGAAGGTGGAAGGATGATAGAAGTCCATGAAGGGCTTGAAGATGGTGAGAAGATCATCATTTGGGAAATCATGTGTCCCTTAAGGGAAGATGCAAGTAATAGGAAGGAAAATATTGCAAATACAATGAGTTATGAGGAAAAAAGTACATAGGTGATTGAGATAGCAAGTTTGATGCAAGTGAAGAAGAGTGAGAAACTTGAAAGTGTAGAGTTGGAAAAGGTCACAAGTGAAGAACAAGTCAAGATAGAAGAGAAGTTAGGGAGACGAAGAGAATGGCTAGTGATAGAAGATGAGTTTGTGAAAGAGTGTGTAGGATGTGAAGAAGTTGAACAAAAATGTATGAGTGAGGTCTTAGTACTGAAAGAGACTGGAGTGGAAAAGTTCGTAGTGGTTGGCCAAGGGAAGGCTACATAAAAAGATTTTGAGAAGTCTCCAATTGTGATGGAGAAGAAACCAAATGATATGGATTGGATAGTGGATTTTCCTTGGTTGTCAAATTTGGTTGTGTGGAAGACGTATGCTACTATGAAGATGGTTCTAAGCATGGGGAACTTGAGAAATTTTGTGAAGAGAAGAGTTAGAAGGCAGAGAGTGAAGGGGGTCCTATGTTGCTTCCTTGTGTTGATGATTTTGCTGATGAAAGACAAACCCAAGGTTAAGATGAAAGGTGAAGAAAATAGTATGGACTGTTTGGTATTGGATAAGCATAATGAGCATGTTGAGAGTAGCAAGGTGAGATGTGTGAGTATAGGTCTGAGCATGAAGATACAAGTTCAAGGAGAAAATGCAGGCAAAGGATTGATGAGCATGGATAAAACTAAGCTCAAGGTCAAAATGAAGAATTTACAAGGACAAGTAGGAGCATCATAGGTTGAAGACACAAGTTTTTTTGTAGGTTCAAAGCATAAAGGCTTACAAGGGACTTGGAAGAATTCTCAAGGCAGGGTGAATGGTGCAGGAGCACCCAAAACCATGAAATTGCAAAAATGCACTATTTGAAGGTTGGTCTAGGAATTAGTGGTAGAATGAATAATTTTTTGTTAAATAAGTTCCAATAAGACCACTTTTGATGTAATTAAGAGGGTCTTAGAGTTAGGTTGGTTCAAAGATGAAAAATTGCATAATGATGTACTTATTGTTAACAAATTGTCAAAATAATGCAAAATTAAGCTATGTAAAGGGGCTTGGTAGTTGTTGGTCAGTTTTAAGCATTGGAAAGTTGGTTTTAGATTGAAAAATGTTTAAATTTCCTCTTGAAGGTTTGAGCAAGGCTGGTTGTAGCATTGTGAAGGAGAAAAATCAATAAAGAATATCATTTTAAGTTATTTTTCTAAGTTTTTCTTCATTTCTAGCCATTGTACAGTTTGTATAGTAGGTTCTTGCATCAAATTTGCATACAGATCTATAGTATTATGTTTTATCTTCATCCTTGAATTTTTTTTGAGGTTTAAAAGTCAAGATAGAAGTATCTAAGTGCAAATTTTATTAAATCGGTTTGAAAACAAGGAAGCAAGGGTTTGTGGCCTAAAATGTTGTAAAAGGCCTTTCCACCTTTCTATGTTTACCGTTTCTTGGTGGAAATGGCCTAGTAGATTAGTACAAGGTGTAGGAATAGGGGATTAGGTTGGAGAAAGGCATTTTGATGAAGAACTCCACGCTGCCCTATGGAAAACATAGAAATTAAGCCATTAAAACAAGGTAATGTTGATGATTGAAGGAAAAGGATTTAGAACTTGATAGGATGTGAGGAAATCTGTCATCAGATGTATTTTGGCATGTCTTGAAGGTTTGGGAGGATATAAGTGGTCAGTTATGTGAGGAAGTTGAAAACCCTATTGGGAAGGGGTGGAAAAGAGTGAAAAAGTGAGGATTTACAAAGCAAGTGTATAAACAACTTAAGGGTAGCATCATATAACATTTTTTTGAGCATTTTCAGGTTAAATGAAGGTGGATTAAAGAGG
>VDFB02010354.1:0-39717 GCA_007258455.2 Sequoia sempervirens
AATGTAACTTTTAAATTATACGAAAGTAAATGACCATATTTAAATTTTTATTTCATGTATATGGTTTCCCTGGAAGAGAAATAGAAAGATAAATACAAAGAAAAAAAGAAAGTGTCCATAAAAATGCATTCCAAAGAGTCATGCTTCACATTTGTCAAGAACCACCAAATGATGCACTTCACTTGGATAGCACAAAATTTGGCACTCACCAAATGCGTTGCATTTTGAAATACTAAGCCTTAGGCTCAATCATTTGAGCCATTTGGCAAGTACCAAATTTGGCACTTGCTAAATGGTCATTTCGGGTAAAAAACAAAAGTGGAATTTTTTTTGTCACAAATTGGTGCACATACCCATATTAAATCTTTCAATATTGTATCCATAATCATAGCATGAAATTTTTGTCATTTATCTCTTGTGGAAGTTATTTTTGTCTTGCAGGTGAACATGGGGTGTTGGGAGTTCACCATTAACTCCTAAATGGTATTAGAACTTTAGTGTTGTACACTTCTTCCCAGATCTAAGGGACCTATTTTGGATTGAATTCACCATTAACTCCTAAATGGTATTAGAACTTTAGTGTTGTACACTTCTTCCCAGATCTAAGGGACCTATTTTGGATTGAATATTTCACTAGGAAATGGTAATTTTCTTTTAAAATTGTAGACTATGTCATAGTCCTATGGGTTCCAAAGGGTCGATGGCCCAAGGGCCCAATTTTGGCCCCCTAATGCTCAAATCGAGAAACTTTTGTCAAAATGCTATAACTTTTTGCCATGATGTCAAGCTTTTGAAAATGAGATATTGTTGGAAAATTTTCTTTTTGTACTTTGCAGTGGTGGCAGGGTATGTGCAGGATCATCATGGAAAAAATAGGCCCTTAAGTGGAAAAAAATTTAGAAAAATTAGAGTTAGGCAACTTGATGTAAAAAATTGAGTAAGTTATCCATATTATTTCAAAAATATGTAAGAATAGAATCTATAGCAAATTGAATGTAGTTTCTAAACTACTAGGTTTATTAAAAAAATAAAATCTATTTTTTGAAAATTTGAAATTCAATGCAATAATTACTTAAATTCGGGGAAAAATAAAAGTAGGTGTATGTCGATACCTAACCACAATAAAATGATAATATTTTTATAAGATTTTAGATATAAGTAGAGGACTCAGGAATCTGGTCATATTTTTTAATTTTTCCAAGTAAATAATTAAATGTGATTTTTTTTTAATTACAACTTTTAAAATATAAAAGCTTCATTATGTTTGACCACCTTAACTTAGTCAAAACTTCATGAAATTCATTTTTTTTTAATCCTATAGTATGCGAAGCATAGAATGTGATGCATGTTTTGGATTCAAAAAATGTGATATTGTTTGAAAGCTATAGATCTTTCTCAATCAGCCTATCAATCAAGACTTTAGTCGTAATTCTAATAGAAAATGAATAATAATTAGTTATTAAATTCAAAGTAAAGCATAATTTATATTGGTGGAAAGCTAAGAATCTCCTTTAAAAACCCTTTCCGTTTCATCAAATTTTGGTAACAAAAAGGTCGTCAGCCACTTACCCTACACATACCCATCATATCACCACTTTTTGTCCCATCATGATCCTGCACATACCCGAATTTTTTTCTAGATTGTGCTATTTGGTGCCAATATTTGCTATTTGAAGTCAGATCTCCATTTTTAGCTCACAAGCTCATAAAATTTTCCATGATATTTGATTTTTGTTATTCTTGTGACATTGGAAAGGTATTAAGGAGATTTATCATGCCATCCATGCACTTTTTTAGGGTTCAACCCCAAGTATCATTTATTCAGATTTGTGTGTATTCACATTTTGGTTGATTACTTGGACACACTGTCACTTGGGAAGGTGCAATTTTGATCCTTGCACTTCATTTCAATTATAGAAAAATGTTCTATGTCTTTTTGATTCATTCAGATTCTAGGGTTGCTCCATATTGAGAGTGTTCCAATGTTCCTTGTCATCTAGATTATTGTTGCTTTATCATGATTCAAGAGTTTATCCAACAATCAGGAGTTTCTAGTATTTCTAGCATCATAATCATCTATCCTTTGTTTCTTGGATTAAGGTCCAATGTTACTCAACCAATGTGATTTTGGTTTTTCTTTATAGTAGGTTATCTCATTTAGGGGGTTGAATGGTCTCTCTTCATCTCTCTTATGGGGGGTCTTTTCCTCACATGGGCTTTTGTCTTCTCATTCTTCATGGACTACATTATTTTATATTTTCTCTATTTTTGGGAGTAGTTTTGTCCCACAAGGTTTTCTCCTTTTATCCATTATGAGAGATTGCATTTTCATTTGTATATGGCTACCTAACATGGCCTCGTAGCTGAGACCCATATTTGCATCTTTGCATATTAATACTCCCTAAGTTGTACTTAAGGGGGGTGTTGGTGCAAATAGGATTTTTACCTATCTAGGTCTTATTTATATGTTATCTCCACTTAGGTCCTAGGAGGAAAAATTTATAGATAGTGTTAGTTGCCATCTTATCTTTTTAGCATTTAATGCTTTTGTCCTTTAAGTCATTTAATATTTATTGAGGTGGTTGTCTCATTGTATAGGATTAAGACACATGTCAAGATCTTTTTTAATTGTATATCACAACTTTCCTTTATAAGAAAGACATCATCTATACATCATAGATTCAATTTGACAATCTTGCATCCATAATCATAGCATGATATTTCTTCCATTTCTATCTTGTGGAAGCTATTTTTGTCTTGCAAGTGATCTTAAGGTGTTGGGAGTTCACCAATATCTCTAAACCGTAGAAAATTGGACCCTCTTGAGGAAAGAGACAATTTCATGTGTAATTTGACCCACTTTTGAGTCCCTTTACATCATTTATGCTTCAAAATAGCATTTATAGGCCCCTAAGACCCATTATTTTTGATCTAGAGGTCTGTTTTACCTGAGAAATCACTTAAAACCTGACAAACAACACTTAATTAAATATTTCATACCCCGAAAACCCACCTTCAAAAGTTAGTAGTGGGACCCATTCGCTACCTTGGGAAAATGAGTCCCCTTTAGTGGGACCCATAAGCCAATGGTGGCGAATGAGTCCCTTTTGAGGGAAAATTCAATTTTAAGTAGGAATTTAATTAATTCAACTTGAATTTCTGGTCAATGTTGGCCTCTTATGTCTAAATAATGGGAAAATAAGGTGTTTCTGCTTATAAATACTCATTTTAAGTCATTTTACACATCTTTTTAGCTATTTTTCAAAGAGAATTTCTAAAGTGGGGTCTTCTACAACAAGTCTCATTAGCAAAAGTTGAAGTTTTAGGGCAACAAACTAGGGTTTTTGCAGGTCTTGAAGCTCACTCCTTTTTTCAAAGATTCAACATTGCAAAGGGTTGATGATGGATGCTTATGGTGAATCATGGAGAAATGTAGGTTGAGGAGATGCAACTAGCCATCAAATCACACCTAAAAACTTGGTTTCAAAGTGATTCCATCTTCCATTTTCACTCTATCTTCAGATTAAGGTCTGAATTTGTTTACTTTCCATTTTCATGTCATTTTATCTCCATTTTTAATGTGTTGTAAGGTTTCTATGGTTAAGATCTTGCATTACGTAAATCATATTTGCATTTCTTATTCTAGAATAATAGAATAGGGTTTTTTTTCATATTTCAGACTTTCCTAGTCTTTAACACAAGTAAGGCTAGGGTTTTATGTAGATTTTTATTCACTCAAGGTTTAATTTACCAACTAGGGGTTTGACTAAGGTAAAACCCCCATTAGACAAACAATTTTAAGCTATTTTATAAGAATTTTCTAAGATCCTGAGTCAAGTTTCTGTCATAAATTCTTGTGTAGGTGTCAAGGTGCAGAACAAAGATTTGAAGTTGCAAAATTTTTGAAGTGGACTGATTTTCCATGCATGGAAAATGAATCCCTCTTTAGGTACAATTTTGAGTTAGATGCAGATCCTATTTCCTAGTTGAGAGAAAACAACTTTTGTGCAGAAAAACCCATAATTGGGACTAATTCGCCCAAGGTGGCGAATGAGTCCTAGTCAACTCAAATTCAAAATTCATCAATTTTCCAAATTGTTCTCCAGTATTCTTCAGTTTCCCATGTGCACATATTCTGAAGAACAACTTTTTGTTTGGTTTATTTTTGCATTCTTGTTCATTCTTTTAAGCTTTTTTGCAAACAACATTGCATTTTCCAACATAGCATAAATCTTAAGTTTGGAATTCATAATCAGTCATATATATCACTTAATTTCACTTATTTCATTACATTTAGCTTAAATAGCATCATTCATAACATAATTTGAATGAACCCTTTAGCATTTTTGGCCCTACTCTCTCCTTTTAGTTGAAAAACCCTAAAAGTGCTAGAAAGTCCTAGGGTGCCAAAAATATACAGATCATTTTGGTGAACTTGAATTTTGAACACTTTGCATTTTTTATTTGATTTGCATCTTGCATCTTAGATTACATTTGCATCAAAATTCAATTAGGGCACTGTTTTGTTTTTGTATTCTAGGACTTCTTAAACATTGCATTAATGAAAGCATCATTTAGACTTTCTTAGTACATCACATTTCATTAGATCATTCCAAAATTCTATCCTTGCATTCTATTTTTGCATTGTACAGACTTAAAAATATTCAGAAAAGAAGAAAAAACTAGAAAAAACTTTTAAAAAATCATCCCATAGGACTCATTCACCACCTTGGGTGAATTAGTCCCATTGCAGTTTTTTATCAAAATTTCTAGATTTTAGTTTATTTCATTTTACCTTTCTATTTTCTACATTTTCTTTTTTGTTGTAGTTCAGTTATTTTTGTTTTCTTAGCGTAAATATTACTTTCTTTCATAGAATTTATGGATAGTCTTAGATTTTTGCAACTTTCTTTTTTAGTATTTGTTCTAGTTCTTTTAGATCAATTTCATTAACACATAAAAACATAAAAACAGAAACATCAAACCATCCCTTCAAACAAATGATTAAAGTTAGAAACAGTATCTCATCCAAGCCTCTTAGTAGTGATGATGTTGACAAGTTAGATGAATTTCTTCAAGACTTCCTCTCACTCACTTCTTCCTCTAATGCTTGCACTGAGAAACCTAAATTGCTTAACAATAAAACCTCCCTCAAACCTTTTTCTTGTGAATACATTGCTTTGGTAGATGAAGCCCTCCAAGACTTCATCTCACATAATTCATCCACTAAGGTTTGTTGTGACAACCTTACGATAACAATTGTTAACACCCCCAATGCTTCTCTTGAACACCTTAAACCAATAGACGATAATTTACCCCTCAAACCTTTTAGCCGTGATGATTTGCATTTGTTAGATGAGTCCCTTTAGGACTTCATCTCACCCAAATCATCTTCTATGGTTTGTTGTGAGAAATCTAAAACCAAGGATGTTAACGTTATTCAACCTCAACTTATTCTTTATCCACCCTCACATAAACTTCATCCCTCTAACTAACCCCAGTACACCCTTTACCTGCCTAAACCCAATATTTTGTAGCAATCAAGTAATGTTATTGTTTCTCATGCATATAATACTCAAAACAACCCACAACCACCACAACCAACACCACCCTCTTTACCTTTACCCAATTTGTCTAGATCTCCTCACTATAACCCACACACAAAGGAGTATGATCTTGTTGAATAATTAAATAATACTCCTGCCAAGATTTCCCTTTGGGATTTACTTCAAAACTCCCCTAATTATCACAACATTCTTCAAACAACCTAAAAACAAATCATAGTTCCTCCTGGTACCACTCTGACTGATGTGGCCGCTCTAATCCAAAAAAATGAATCTTGACATTACTTTCCATCAAACATGAGCTCCCTCCTTTAGAGTTGCACAAAACAAATGATGCCTTTATGATAATTTCTCAATTACATCACTTAGGTATCAAACGAACCCTCATTGATAATTGTTTTTCTCTTAATGTGTGTAGTGTGAATCTCCTTGATCGATTACGTGTTGACAAGTCATAAATAATACCTGATTCCATCTCTACTTGAGGATTTGATAATACAACAAAGAAATCACTTGGGATAATTACTTTACCTATTACAGTTGGGGTGGCTACTTTGCAAACTCCTATCCATCTCATGCCTTATGATCTCTCGTATTATCTTCTTTTAGGCAAACCATGGATTCATGAGATGAATGCAGTGCCTTCGACCCTTCATCGTATCAAGAAATATGTCCATAACAATCACATTTATCAAGTTGAAATAGACCTCGAGCCTGAAAGTTTCTTTCACCTTGAAAAAGGAGTTACAAGTCATTTAAAAACATTAATTCCAACATCTAACATAGATCTTCTTGAAATTGAACAAAATGATGAGGAATTAGTATCTAAATTATTTGGCGATGATTGGGGATCCTTAGAATTCACAGCTTTGTTTATCAGTGAATACATACTCACACAAAAGAAAGATGAGAAACAAGAACAACCAACCATCATGTCCACCCAAAATTCTAAGCAATTATCTAAAACATCTATCTCCTATAATCTAGATGAAAATGAAACATACACAACAAATTTTGATGAGATAGATTATCAATCCCCACCTAATACGAAAGAAATGGAAAGACATTATGGAAAAGGCTATGAACTTGTAAAACAATTAGGTTATACTAGAAAATGGTGTGGAATACATGAGCAAGGTATCTGTGTTCCTATTGAACCTAATACACAAGAAACAAAAACTAGATTTGGATATTCTTTCTCTAAAATGACAAAAGCTACTCAACGACCATGTTTAAACATTAATGCTATAACACGCCAACCAAAACAAAACCTCACAATCAAACATCCTAAATTTCTTGATATAAAATTACAACCCACATGCAAGTATGTCAATAGCGATGAAACTTTGAAGTGAAAGCGAGGAGTTTATGATAACACATCCTCGCTTACTTCCACAAAATCTATTCCTCATGCCATGACTGTTACCAAGCAAGAAGAAAGTGATAGCACTAAAGAAGTATATGAATTTGAAGGTCCTAGATCCAATGCACTCCCTTTAGGAGATACAATTGATGGCCCAATGGAAATTAATGATAAAGATAAAGTTATTAAGATTGGGAATTGTCTCAAGACGATGAAGAACAAGAAGACACTAATGCTTTACTTCATGATTTTACTAAAAAAATTTCTTGGAAATATTTTGCTATGCTAGTAATTGACCCAAAAATTGTGGCACATAACATTGTCCTTGCTAAAAATGCTAAACCCATTCGTCAAAAGATAAGAAAAATTCACTCGAACATTGCCTTGCATGTTAAAGAAGAGCTTTAAAAACTCCTTGATGTAGGCTTTATTAGACCTATTGATTTTTATCCTTGGATCTCAAACATTATCGTAGTTGCAAAACCTAATAATTGTATAAGAATATGTATGGATTTTTGTAACTTGAATAAAGCTTCTTTAAAAGACAAATTTTCACTTCCTAATATTGACATGATCATGGATTCAACTATTGGACATGCTTTGTTGTCATTCATGGATGTATTTTATAGTTATAATCAAATCCTTATTCACCCTCAAGATCAATATAAAACTGCCTTTACAACTATTTGGGGAAAATTTTGTTTGGTTGTGATGTGCTTTGGTCTAAAGAATGTCAGCACAACTTATCAATGTGCAATGAAATTAATCTTTCACGATTACATTCACAAAATTCTAGAAGATTATGTCGATGATATCCTAGCTAAATCTTTAACATGACAAGACAATGTAAATTTCCTTCACAAAATCTTCAAACGAATATGAAAATACAACATGCAATTGAATCCAAAAAAGTGTCTTTGGTGTAGATAGTGGTAAACTTTTAGGGTTTACCATATCTCACAGCGGCATTGAGGTGGACATGAAGAAAATTGATGCAATGATTAACTTGCCACCTCCTAAAAATATTTCTCAGTTACACACATTACAAGGTTGAATTCAAGCTATCTGATGTTTCGTTGCATCTTTAGTTGATTGCACATTACCTTTCGCGCATCTCCTTAAAAAGGGTAAAACCTTTTGATTGGGATGAGGATTATAAATAGGCTTTTGAGAGTTTAAAAAAATACATTGCAAACCCACCGTACCAAACATACCATTTCTCTTGTACATCACAGCATCTTCCCATGCTCTTGCAGCATTGTTGGCTCAACACGATGATCATGGCAAAGAGTACCCTATCTATTACATAATTCAAACCTTAATTGATTATGAAACTCGATACTCACTAATTGAAAAACAATGATTGGCTCTTGTATTCGCTACTAGTAAGTTGTGACATTATTTACTAAATATTGAAATACAATTTATAACAAAATTTGATCCTCTTAAACATCTTTTTAACAAAACAAATCTTTTTGGCCGCTTAGCTAAGTGGGTGATGTTGTTAACAAAATTTGACCTTAAATTTGTTTCACAAAAAGAAATCAAAGGACAAGCCTTAACCAACCACTTAGCTAATGCCCCTTCCCCTTTCACTTTAGGGTATGTGCAGGATCATCATGGAAAAAACAGGCCCTTAAGTGGCAAAAAATTCAGAAATATGAGAGTTAAGCAACTTGACATAAAAATTTGAATAAGTTATCTATATTATTTAAAAAATATGTAAGAATAGAATCTATAACAAATTGAATGTAGTTTCTAAACTACTAGGTTTGTTTAAAAAAAAAAAATCTATTCGGTGAAAATTTGAAAATTCAATGCAGTGGTACCTAAATTTTAGGGAAAAAGTAAGAAGTGTTTGTCTGACCACCCTAACCACAATAAAATGATAATATTTTTTTATAATATTTTAGATATAAGTAGAGGACTCATACTGAATGTGATGCATATTTTTTGTAATTTTCTTCCAAGTAAATAATTAATTTTGATTTTTTTATTACAACTTTTTAAAAAATATAAAAACTTGTATGTCTAACCACCTTAACTTGGTCAAAACTTCATGAAATTCAATTTTTCTTTTTTTAATCCTATAGTATCTAAAGCATAGGATGTGACACATGTTTTGGATTCAAAAAATGTGATACCATTTGAAAGCTATAGATTTTTTTCAATCAACCTATCAATCAGGACTTTAGTCGTAATTTGAATAGAAAATGAATAATAATTACTTATTAAATTCAAAGTAAAGCATAATTTATATCGGTGGAAAGCTGAAAGTATCCTTTAAAAACCCTTTTCATTTCATCAATTTTGGGTAAAAAAATAGTCATCAGCCACATACCCATTACCTACTCATGACTCCTTTCCTGATGATAATGTCTTGACCACTAACATTCAACCATGGGAATTATATTTCGATGGATCTAAGTGTAGAATAGGTTCTAGCATTGGAGTGGTATTAATTCCACCCAACGGAAAACCTATTCCCTTGTCCTATCGATTAAATTTCATATGCACAAATAACATAGCAGAGTATGAGGCATTGATCGTAGGTTTGCGTGCTACTTTAAAAATGAATGCTAAGCATATCAAGATCTTTGGCGATTCACAATTGGTCATAGAACAAATCAATGGTACATATCAAACTAAACATGACAAATTATCAAAATACAAGGATCTTATAATGAGACTATTAGACAAGTTTGACTTTTCCACCATTGATAACATCCCATGAAAAGATAATCGACATGCAGATGCAATGGCGAGTGCAGCTTCTCTTATCTCCCCACATGATCCTTCCACAAATTTCACCTTTGTTATCCATCCCTCATGAAACCTTCAATTGATACTCCTCTAGGGTACATTTTGACAATAACTCAAGATGCCTTGTGTGAATGGTATGATACAATATACAAATATTTAAAAGATAGATTCCATAGTCTACCACAACAAATACTCGAAAACATTTATGCAAACTAGTAGCTAAATATGTCATCCTTGCAAATGCATTGTATAGATCTTTCAAAGGTCTCTTATTATGATGCCTTAAGGATTCTGAAATCCCCATAGCACTTGAAGAAGCCCATGTTGGTGCTTGTGGAGGTCATTTCAAAGGACGGTCGTTAGTGCAAAAAATTATATGTATGAGTTATTATTGGAAACATATGGAGAAAGATTGCTTCACTTATGTTAAAAAATGTTGAAAATGTCAAGAACATAGTCATTTAATCCATGCTCCTACTGTTGAATTTTGTTCCCAAGTTCCCATTTGATCATTTCCAGTATGGGGATTGGATATTATTGGTAAAATTTCACCTCCCTCTTCTGTTGGGCATACATTTAACAGAACCACAACAAACTATTTCACAAAATGGGTGGAAGATATTCCTCTCCATTCTACAACTGCTGAAGTAATTTATCATTTGATATTGGAAAACATAATTGCTCCCTTTGGACTCCCTTCCAAAATTATTTCAGATAATGGAACTCCATTTAAGAATAACGAAGTTAGGAAATTTCTTGAAACATTCCATATTCAACATCACTTTTCCACACCATATTATCCGTAATCCAATGGAAAAGATGAAAATACTAACCAGATTCTGAAACAAATCCTCAAGAAAACTATCAATAAACATCATAAAGATTGGCATACACAATTATATTATGCACTTTGGGCTTATCAAACAAGTGTTAGATCATCCATGGGAACTACACCTTATAACCTTTTTTATGGAACTGATATGATTGTGCCTTTGGAGTTAGAAATTCCAACATTACGAGTTGCTCTCCAAGACCGTATTCATGATAACACTTATAAAGATCAATGATTACATCAACTTGAGATGCTCGATGAGCAGCGTATTAATGCTCTTGAACATCTCCATGCCCACATCCAACAATTACAACGAAGACACAACACACAGGTCATCCCTTGATCATTTTGTAAGGGAGATTTTGTTCTTATTGAAAATCAACACAAACTAGTGTTGACAATGAAGATAAAGATAAATTCAGCCCTAATTTGTTGGGACCTTACATAGTAGCTACCAATTATGGGTCTGGTGCTTATCTCTTAACGCAGCTTGATGGAACACCCCTTAGGCAACCTTTTAATTCCATGCATTTGCGTCGGTATTATCTTTGACCTCTTTGAATAGTGTCATTGATAAAGTAGTGATGTTTAAAGTTATTTGATATTATTCTAAATAACTTTATATCATTGCCTCGTTCTTGACAACTAATTTTGTGTTTTTCTTGAACACTAAGGTAATTATTTATGTTCATTTTATAATTACTTTAGGAATAATACTATTCACCTTTGTGTTATGTTAAGTTAAATCTTTATATGAGTTATAGGTATATTTGATTTAACATATTCTCTTCTAATCATCAATGTTGTATCTACAATAAAACTGTAATATGTTTTCAACTAGATCACATTAATCATGTTCAATGGCATAGTCATTAATTCAATACTTTTACCATAAGCCATTTAATTAATCACATTACATTTACAATACACACAAAGAAACACATCATAATAACATCAAATGTGCATGTATATATATATCAAAGTTTTATGTACATCTTAGTATCATATACAAAGTCCTAGAGGTCTATGAGAGCTAGACCCCTCAGGCTCTGGTACTCATAAGCCAATCCCTAGACGTCGTGACACAGTTGTGTGTGACCATGACCACAAAATGTCGAACCTAAGTCCAAACTCCAAACCTTGCACTCGACCAATGGCCACAAGCTGCTCCTCTACCATTTGATCCCTCTCCAATCATGTCTATGCTAGCTTTGCATGCAGTCTCTCAACCTCTGCTGAGGTCTGTGATGTCTGTATTGCACTCTTAGCTTGACAGAGTCATCTCCTCACACTCTCATACGTAACCTGTAACCTTGCCAAAGGTCTAAGTGACTCTGGCTCCTCCTCCATGATCGGTGGGGGCACGTAATTTGGATCCATCTCCTCCTCATCGATGGATGTAGGCACTATCTCTGCAACAACCTAATGATATAACTCTTTCTAGTCTCTCGTCGCTCCTGCAAGATAGACAATGTATAGAATCAGTAATCATCATCATGATATATATATATACATAAACAAAACATAAAATACTAAAATACATGCATAACATCAAATTTCATCACCTATGTCTCTAGTCAGATGAGGAATGTCAACCTCATCCTCTCTAGGGGCATCGAGGATGTGCTATTTTCTCTCTGACTCCAAGTCCTGGTGTCTATTGGAGCTACTACGCATGATCTGGTCCTATAAGTGTGTGAGGACTCTTCATGCTCATACCTATCCTTAATAGCTACCTCATCACCCTCACTTAGGGGTGGCTCCTCCTCGTAATAATCATCCTCCTCATCATCCTCTCCTCCATCCTGGTCCTCATAATTAGGATTGGCCTCAGACAAGTACTCATCAATAACATCCGTAAAAATATCTATTGGCTTATACCATACCTCCTCTTCTCTCTCCTCTATCTTATCTCCCTCATCTGTTGTTGGTCTCGCATCACCTATAGGGAAGTCCATGGGGAACATAGGAGCTGGTCGTAAAAATGACCACCACTTCTCATGCTCATTTGTGCTACCAACATCATCAATGTCGGATGTTGGTGGCTAGTCATGATCTAAATCATCAAAATCACTTTCACAAACATGATCCATAGTAAGCCAAATAGTATCACCTGGCCTTTGGGCACTCCACACTGATCACTTAATGAAGGGGTATGCCCTCGGTGGTGTCTACACCTACCCAAATTGTCGCTTGACATGCCCATAATAGAAAGGTCGTACAACATAATCATGCCTCCCAGCTAGAAACCTATCCATCTGCATCCTCCGTAGCTATCCTATGGGATCTAGTCACTACAGAGTGAGTAGATAAGGTCTCCACAAGATCTCATCCTACTCCAATCAGTCAAATCTCACCTTCTAAAAGTGTAAATCCCCATACTACCACAAGTGTCGTAGAGGATAGTTCAATGCTCATGGATATCCTATAGCTATAGCACAATAGAATTCGACAGACCTAGTACATGTGATATGCTCAATGCACCACACTTGTAGAAGCGTACAATGTACCATACTATCGATCTCTCGAAATATAAACCAACCAAGATCATAATACAAGTGTGCTAAAATGCAGCGACCCCAAGCATAAACTGTCCTCTGCTCATACATTGCTCATATCAAATGTACCATTTCTCCATCCAAGTGTGTTTCTCGTCCATCTGGATTAAGAACCAGAGCCACTGTGTGCATCATAATCCGTCTAAAAATTAGAGCTCACAAATATAGAAGCATGGGAAACTCGATCTGCGCTCTAACCCGCTCATCGTGTACTGGTCCACCTAAACAATACTGCATGTCCCTCTTCTTCTCCCGGAATGACCACTCCCCCCGAAAATATACCCGCTTTCCCTGAATAGGAACTTGGAGAATGCGGTGTATGTCCTCGAATTTGAGATACCCACTACTGTAAATGCTCCATCTCTGATGTTGATAGTGCTGGTGCATGATCTCTCAAAAATGTGAGTTGTCTTCCCCCTAGCCACTGTCCTAACTGGGCAGGGGCCTATCAAAATCATTACAACATGCTCTAAATTTCATCTAAATTCTTCAATTTTCACATATTTCATCATGCAAGTGTGCTAAAGTAAATCTAGTGTGCTTTTCTAATGGCCCTAGATACTTTAGAACCCTTTTTAGGACTTTTGCAAAGAAATGGGACACTTCGCGAATAAATGGGACACTTTGCAAACAAAAAGGATACTCTACGAACAACTGGGACACTTTGCAAAAAAAGGGGACACTTTGCGAACTTTTTTTCCAAGACCCTAAATTAACCTATGCATGCATTAAAATCATTAAATTAAGATAAAATAACATGGCAACAGTTGCAGAATTGACTCACCTCATAATACAGCTCATTGTGTGCCACTTGCTCACAAAGATCATCTAGCCGCAAAGGTGTATAATCATGTCTGTTCGGCATTTTCTCCTCTCACTCTTCACTCTCAAGCTACATGAAGGTAAAATGAATAGTGACACGTTACTTTCTTCTACTTCTTTTCATCCATTTTCACCTCTTTTTACTCTTACACATTAACATAGGGTTATTATCTTTTTAAACAATTCATAAAGTATTTATTATTCAAATAAACATAATAGGTGCTAGGGTAATCTGTTTTTGACTTCATTTAATGTGTTGGAACCATGCTTCCACACCCGATATCATCCTTCATCGATCATTATGTGGCATGGTACTTGGAAATTCCCTATGATATGATGCTTCTTGTTCAACATGGCTAGATTGCTACCTTGATTCCACCTCTATAAAGCAAGCATAATCAAGGGGGGCATACATCTACCCTCGAATTGGATTCCTAGGAATTAGATATAGGATTTTTGGACAACTAACAAATGTGTGTTGCAGGATACGGTTCCTAATGTTGTGATTTTGCAGAAAAATACATTGGGGGATTCGTTCTTCCACCTTTTGAATGAGTATCATTTTATGTAATAAAGTGCATCATTTAGAGTCCTTTAGCTTACATATGCACGTAGAGTCATATGGGTGCTAAAGTGGGGGCTAAATGCACCATAGAAAATTGAACCCTCTTGAGAAAAGAGACAATTTCACGTGTAATTTGACCCACTTTTGAGTCCCTTTACATCATTTATCCTTCAAAATAGCATTTATAGGCCCCTAAGACACATTATTTTTTATCTAGAGGCCCTTTTTACCTAAGAAATCACTTAAAACTCAACAAACAACACTTAATTCTTTCATACCCCAAAAACCCACCTTCAAAAGTTACTAGTGGGACCTATTTGCCACCTTGGGCAAATGAGTCCCCTCTAGTGGGACCCATTCACCAAGGGTAGCAAATGAGTCCCTTTTGAGGGAAAATTCAATTTTAAGTGGGAATTTAATTAATTCAACTTGAATTTTTTATGAATGTCGGCCTCTTAGGTCTAAATAATGGGAAAATAAGGTGTTTTTTCTTATAAATACTCATTTTTATTCATTTTACACATCATTTTAGCTATTTTTCAAAGACAATTTCTAAAGTCAAGTCTTTTACGACAATTCTCATTAGCAAAAGTTGAAGTTTTAGGGCAGCAAACTAGGGTTTTTGCAAGTCTTGAAGCTCACTCTTTTTGTTAAAGATTTAACATTGCAAAGGGTTGATGATGGATGCCTATGGTGAATCATGGAAAAATGTAGGTTGAGGAGATGCAACTAGCAATCAAATCACACCTAAAGACTTGGTTTCAAAGTGATTCCATCTTCCATGTTCACTCTATCTTTAGATTAAGGTTTGCATTTTGTTTACTTTCCATTTGCATGCCATTTTATCTCCATTTTTAATGTGTTGTAATGTTTCAATGGTTGAGATCCTGCATTACATAAATCATATTTGCATTTCTTATTCTATAACAATAGAATAGGGTTTTTGTCATATTTTAGACTTTCCTAGTCTTTAACACAACTAAAGCTAGGGTTTTATTCGGATTTTTATTCATTCAAGGTTTAATTACCCAACTAGGGGTTTGAATAAAGAAAACACCCCATTAGACAAACAATTTCAAGCTAGTTTGGTGGAATTTTCTGAGATCCTAAAACGGGTTTCTATCAGAAATTATTGTCCAGGTGTCAAGGTGCAGAACAGAGATTTGAAGTTGTAAAAATTTGAAAGTGGATTGATTTGCCATGCATGACGAATGAGTCCCTCCTAAGGTACAATTTTGAGTTAGATGAAGATCCTAGTTCCCGGTTGACAAAAAATAGCTTTTGTGCAAAAAAAAACCTAGAAATGGGACTGATTCACCCAGGGTGGCAAATGACTCCCAATAAGCTCAAATTCAGATTTCATAAATTTTCTAGATTGTTCTCCAGTCTTCTTCAGTTTCCTAAGTGCACATATTCTGAAGAATAACTTTTTCTTTGGTTTATTTTTGCATTCTTGTTCATTCTTTTAAGCTTTTTTGCAAACAACACTGTGTTTTCCAACATAGCATAAATCTTAAGTTTTGCATTCATAATCAGTCATATAGGTCACTTAATTGCACTTAGTTCATTATATTTAGCTTAAACAACATCATTCATAACATAATTTGAATGAACCCTTTAGCATTTTTGGCCCTACTCTCTCCTTTTAGGTGAAAAACCCTAGAAGTGCTAGAAAGTCGTAGGGTGCCAAAAATCTACCGTTCAATCTCCTACAAGTCAAGTAAGATTAGGAGTTCAACATAATAATTACGGTTAGATTAGAGGTAGAATATTTGAGAAGTGCAATCAATTGCTATATCTTTGTAATACAATTTATAGTGAGCATGTGAAAGGTGAGTGAGCCATGTTGTAATCGTTTTATGATATTGAACCAATGAGAAATTTATTTTCTATTCTATGTTGATTATATTATGTTTGAATGTAAGTTTCATGGTTGAACTATCCTTTCTCTAGAATCACCATCTATGATTGTGTCATTTCACCTCTATTAATGGTTCCCTTTCATCATTTTGAAATATAACAATTAGTTATTTACATATATCAATATCTTTATACATATTTTACTAATTTGCTTTTCCCTACTCATAGTTGGATTTTATTAGAAGTTTGAAGCAACACTTTTTTGAAATTCATCTTTTAAAATCTTGAACCCTAACAATCCAACCACCTAAGTATTTCCTATATAAGTTTTATTTCTCTTCTTCTATTATATCTTCCTATAACTTCTTTTACATTACCTTTGTAATTCATATGCATTTTATTTCTTCTTTTAGCTTGTTATTCTATTATTATGACAACTTCTTAAAGATAAACTAGTGGATTCACCTTATAACCCTTTAACATCTATTCTACTTTCACTATACTTTTCCATTTCTATACACAAAGTGTTGCACACACTATAGAAAGCCTTATATAATTTTATATAGTTTTTCAAACTTAATTTTCTTAGATAGTATAAGCACACTAGGCTAAGATCACAAGCATAAAAATCTTCTCTTCACTATAGTATGATTGAAAAATACCAAGTATAGGTTTGATTGAGATAGGAACCCAAGTAGTCTGAATTCTTTATTTTGTTCTAGGTCCAGGATACTTTTAACTCTATTAATAGATCAAATCCAATTTTGTTACCTCCATCAATATCCACATATCAATGCATGGATACTCCGATAATTTGAATGATATACAACAAAAATTGATGTAACCATGCACTATTAATGTCTCTACTATGAACAAGACAAATGAACATCATTATTTTAAAATTTGGTTATTCTACATAATTTCTCTATAGTAGAAGTAATTTTCACTTTCTATACTAGGATGTTATTCCAATTCTATGTTTCTATGCCTAAACTAAACTAGAGGATTCTACATTTTCCTATACCATTTTGTACATCCTTGAATTTTTTCTCTTCAATCTATAAATCATGAACTCTTTCTATACATTCTCTTTTTCTTTTACCACTTCCTTTCCATAGCTTAACTCTATCTAGAATTTAGTAGTTTCTTTACAATACAACAAAGCTATAGAACTACTAAAACATATTTAAGTTTAATTCATATTTTATTTAATACATATTAGAAAGCCTAAATATCTCATTCTACCCTATTTATATTTAATACACAGATAAAATAAAAGATTTATTAAAAAATCCTTTATGTATCTTCATGCTTATTATTCACTCCCTATCATATGATTATCATACCATGCTTACCATTATGACTATCACGTACTTCTCTTTAATTTGTGTGCCTTTACTTTTTCATGTGTTGTGTACTAAATTTGATAGAATTTTTTAACAAAATTACATAGTGATAAATGGTACACTCTTGTATTTAGTTTGGCTCATTCTTCAATCTTTATCAAGTCCTAATAAAATCTATTTGCACTTCCATTCATTTATCTTTATCACATCCTTAATTATATGCATTCCCACACTTCACCATCACTAGCCATTAATTGTACCTAGCTTATTACTCATATCCATATATACATTCCTCACCTTATAATTTGTGTCATCCTATCTCGGATCAATCTCTTGGAGCTTAGTTTCAACCCTAAGTCACTCATGATTAACGCCACAATTTAAATTCTCAAATTTACTTCTTTTTCAAATTTTGGTGACTCATGCTTACTAGCTATTATGAGCCAACTTGATATGCATTTGTGAGATTTATTTCTGTATATTTGTATTTTAAGACTTTCTATGAGGAACTAATTCACAAATTGATTAAAGAACTACAAAAGGAAATTATTCTGGAAGTTTTTCAATGTGGAGCAAATAAAGACACCCATTACATCATAACTTGCATATAGCACACTTGCATGTCTAAGAATTTTGTATTTGAACATTTGTCCAAGGTTGTAAAACTGATCTAACAAGAAGGTTGATCTTCGAAAACTTGACTGAGACAATTTGACAACTTTCCCAAACTATTTTAAAATGACACTAATAGTTAAACATCTTTAGATATATCATATACTAATACAACGGAGATTGTAAAACTTGCATACAATAAAAGCGTTGGCCAAAACTAGAAGTAGCCTCTTGATCTACAATAACCATTGCGATCATAACTGTCCAAGATGTTAAATATAAGCAGAAAAATTGGCAGGGGACCTACATCACAACCGAATACTACTTGCTCACAATATGTCAATAGCAATTCTATCCTAACCAACAGTTACGAATGGATTCTGTGGACAAAATCTAGTAATATGTCCAACCTAAGCACAAACATAGCATGGTCCAACAATTTGGTCTACCCATCTTCTGATAGCTCAGGTCACAATAAATACTAAGGGTTAAAGTGGGTGGATATGCTAGAACAATATCAATATTCAAATGAAGGAAACAACTGGTCCGAGCATGTCACCATACACTGTTCTTGACAGAGATTTTCCATGACCTGGTAGTGGTATTAGTGCCAATTCCTAGAATTCTGGGAGAATCTGTGTCAAGGAAGGAAACACCTGCTACTAAATTTGCATTGTATTCACTAAATCTTTTCCAATTTGATCACAAACTTCAATGTTAGGGGGATTCGAGATCGGGAGATGGGACGGCTCTTAAAGACCCCAGAGATATGATGGAGACAAGGCCCTTGAATGAAGGTCCATAGTGGGTCGGGAGTTGGGACAGTTCTTGAAGATTATAGAGTTATGATTGATACCCCTTTTGATAGAGGTTCATAGTGGGGATTGAGGGTCTGGGTTGGGATTGCTTGTGGTCCTTTAGATCAGCTTCCTGGTTCTTCTAGGAAAAAAAAAATTGTACATAAAGATTTTTACTACAATCCTTCGCCTTTCCAAAGTTTCATTACCATTGTACCTTTTTGTACCTTCTACTTTTGGACTTCAGGGATGGAAAGTACTTCTATATGTAAGATTCTACGATCCAGAAAATATTTAAATTTTGCACTTGCTTATGTATTCTGGGATTCCAAAAATGTTTTGGATTTTGTGCATTATGCAAACAAAAACTTTTGACACATGCAATTCCATTTCTAGGAACTATAAGACTTTCTTCATTTGCAACTTACATAGACGTGTATTTCAGAATTTTGGAAAATCTTCACTTTGTAAAATTTGGAAACTCAAAACTTTTCATACTTCATAGTTTCAATGATCAACATTTGTTACATCACAATATTAGAATTATTTAAATATCAAAATTTAAAATATAACATTATATTTCACTTTTGACTTGATGAAACTTTTAATTAAATTAAATACTAAAATAGAAAATAACATTTACTCATAAATTAAAATTAAAAATCTAAATAATTTCAAATGTAAAATTTACAAATTCATTGAAAAATACATAGAAGTTTAAATTCAAAAGTATGGAATAACAAAAAATTAATATTGAAAACTTAAATTATTTTTTACAACATGAGACCAAGCAGAATTGAACACGATACTATAATGGAAATTCATCTAACTACAACATTACTACAAATGTGACAAATCACCTAAAATATAAACAATATGGCATGTGATATTCCAACAATACGTAATAGGTGAATGAACTATATACAATTTATGATAAACTGTTTGACAAAGGACCAAAAGCATAAACATCAAAGAAACCAATCACGAGCAACTAAAAATATGCTAGTAATGCTAGTCAACAAAGAATTGAAAGGAATGGTTCCCAATTCAACAAGAATTTGGAACATATTGTGAAGGGTCACAACACTCCATACTTTATCTTTATCATATCCTTAATTATACGCATTACCACACATTCACTATCATTAGAAAATAATTGCACCTAGCTTATTTACTCATGTCCATATATTCAATCTTGTGGAACCCAATTTCAACCCTAGGCCACTTATGGTTGACTCCCAAAATTCAAAATTTCAAATTTATTCCTTTTTGAAAATTTGGTGACTCATTCTTACTAGCTATTATGATCTAACTTGGTATGTGTTTGTGAGATTTATTTCTATGTATTTGTATGTTAAGACATTCGATGTGGAATTTGATTCATTAAATGGTCAAAGAACTACAAGAAAAAAATATTCTATTAGCATTTCAATATGGAGCACAAAAAGGCATCCATTGAATCATAACTTCAGATAGGAAATTTGCATGCTTAAGAATGTTGCCTTTGAACATTTGCCCAAGGCTGTAAAACTGTTCCAACAAGGTGATTAACCTCAGAAAACTTGACCCACATAATTTGACAACTTCCCTAAAGTATTTTTAAATACCACCATACTTAACATATTTAAATATAAAAAATTGAGACAATAAAAATTGTAAAACTTACATATAAAGTAATAAATAACCTATTGATCAACAATGACCATTGTGATTATAAGTGAGCAATTCCTTTAATATATTTTAAGTTAGAATGTTTCCTCCCTTTGCAATCTGAATCCACAAATTATAATGGCCGACATTACAAACGTAAAATGTATATGCATTAAATACTAAAGATGGATAAAACTTCGTCATCTTCATCTTCAAACCAGATTCTTGTTAACTCAGTCATTTCTTCAAGCACTAAGATTAATAGTAGCTTAAAGACAGGGATTAACAAGATAGAGGGAAAAGATAGAGGGAGCCAAGGCGCTCACCGGTCCTTACGACCACTTCGGGCAACCCTGTAACATACGTGAATTTACCCACAACTCTTTTGAGCATTGCCGCTACACTTTTTACTGGTTTGGTGGGACAATACATAATCATTTCCTTTTCTTTTTTAACATAACCATGGAAAAGGTTGTCCCCATTGCCCATTAAATTCTAACATTACAGCTGAAAAGATCTGAAATCATAGCATGGTCCTAGCAGTATCATCACATAACACAACTAGCCACGTATAACCAGAAAAAATGGCAATGGATCTACAGCACCAACCGAACACTACTTGCTCACAAATGGGTCTAGAACAATTCTATCCTAACCACAAAATCGACTAATATGTCCAATCTAAGAACAAACATAGCATGGCCCAACGATTTGATAGCTCAAGTTACCACAGTGGGGTTGACAAGACCCCATAAGTTATACACTCTGAAGAAAATATGGGCATTATCAGCATGGAAGTCGAGGAATTTTCTAATGATAAGGACACTAGGTACTTGTGGGTAAGAATGTAATTGGTCCGAGCATGTCACCATAAATAGTACGGCCCAGGGGAAGTGGATTTGCTACTACAATATCAGTGTTCAAATGAAGGCATGGTCCTAGAATCTTTAAAATTTTGAAGGTGGTTTTTTAATATCGAGGAATGCTTTAAACAAACTTTTAAATCTCTTGTGGATCATCATGAATGTACTTAAATGAACTTAGACTCAAATTTCTTTGTTATAATCTTTATTTAAAAGGATTTTCTTAAGATTTTGTAGGTGAAAGTACTATTATTCCACTAGGTGCATAAGTCATTTCAAATTATATTTTTTATCTAATAGATTTTTTTAAAGGTTTTGTAGGACATATAGTGGGAAATATTATTTCTATAGCATGTGAAGCACCATTACGACAGTAGGTGCATACACCATTTCAAATTATAATATTTATCTAATAGATTTCTTTTAAGATTTTGTAGGGCTTTGAGTGGGAAATATTATTTCTATAGTATGTGAAAGCACCATTACAATAGTAGGTGCATAAGTCATTTCAAATTATAATCTTCATCTAATAAATTTTTTAATGGATTTTGTAGGATTTTGAGTGGGAAATATTATTTCTATAGCATATGAAAGCACCTTTACAGTAGTAGGTCCACACTAATTTCAAAGGACAACAAAATGCATTTATTTTTTGATTCAACCACTACAACTAAGCTAGTATTTTCCTACCTACAAATTTATTTTCCATGTCTTGAAAAATATATATTATGTTTCTCATGACAAAATGAAAGAGGCCATGCTGCCATCAATGTGATAGAGGGTTTCAACTACCAAAAGGATTTTTATATTGCTTTAAGAACTCAAACGTGTAGATTTCATGAGATTGTTCCATGCCCTACACCAACTTTTTGGATCCATTTTCCATAATTTATATGTACCAAATCTATAGATTTCATGATGAATATTGATCTAAGCTATTAGATTCTACTAATGATGTGCTTGCCTCTATAAAGGCAATATGTTTCTCTTTGTCAAGGTTTGGATGTCATTTATTTGACCCATGATTGGTAGATATTCTATTCTAAATCCAAGGGCTTGAAATTTTATTCCAAAATGTTTTATAAATTGTTGATACCAATGAACTTATAAAAATCTTTATTTTTCATGTTTACCTCATGATTTACAAGCATTTAGCTAGATTTTTCATAGCGGGTATATAAATGTACATAACTAGTATTTGATTAAATCTACTATTCATATCAATTGTAACATTTTTCTTTTAAGTTATCTTGCATGGTTAATTTTTATAAAAAAATCTTAATCATGTGATGCTTATTTCTAAACACACCAATATTGTTTGTTTAATTGGTCTTTATGATATTTATTTCCTCTAAATATAGCACTTTTCATATGATACTATGATTTATCTAGTTAAGTAGGAAATAGTAAATGTTGTATTTACCTAGTTATACTCTCGTATACTATGATGGAAGCTCTAAAGCTAGGTGTTGAAGCTTACTCGATATATAGGGTTTTCTTTTAAGTATTTGGTAGGGTTTATGCCCTAAATCCTTAAAACCTAGCTTTCCCCATGTCATTGTTATTTTATGTTATCTTTCATTATCAATTGGACTACCCCATTAGGGTCCTTTAAGTTGTTCTTTCATGTGTCATCTAAATGTTTGATGATCAACCCCTAATTATTTGTATGTTGGCTTAATTCCTAACGTTATCAGCCTCGCTTCCTATAAATTCATAAAAAAACTTTTGTGTATGTGCTTAATTGATAAGTTACTTGCTTTCTCATCTACTCACTGGTCTTGCACTCATCCTAACTAGCACTATGTGGCATATTCCCATTCACCCCAATTCCCTTTTCTTACCCTCAAGCTTCAAATTATACCACTTGGAAGACCTTGTGGGGATGTAGAGAGATGACATGTGGCTTACCTTTTCAATGTTCTAAGCTCCCTAACCATCTCTTATTGGCTTTTATCGCCTAGTTTTCTCCAATTGACTTTTTCCTATGACATAATGCTTGCCCACAAGCTATTATTCTAATTGTAATTTATCTTTCAATGATTTTTATCCATCCAACCTTTGAACTATGCTATCTTTCAACTCTATTAATGATTATTTTTTACCCTTTTGAAATATAAAAACTATTACTTTACAAAGATTAGGAATATCTTCCTACATATTTTACTTATTTTTATGTTATTTCTCATATTTGTATTGTATTTAAAAGTTAAATAATAAACACCTCTTTGAAATCTATCTTTTAGAATCTTGAATCCTCATAATCCAACTACCTAAGTATTTTCTTTCTAACTTTTATTTCCCTTCTTCCACTATATCTTATTTTAAATTCTTCTCCATTACCTCTATAATTCCTATATCTGTTTTGTTCCTTCTTATGGCTTCTTATTCTACCACTATGAAAAATTCTTAAAACTAAACTAGTATCTTTTCTCCATAGAAATTTGACATTGTTCTACTTTTTCTACCCTTTTCCATTTCCATGCACAAAGTATTTTTCATTCCTTACTTGTTCCTAAGGGTAATCTTCTTATATATTTAAGACATAATTCTTTATCTATAGTCTTGTGTACTCAAATTCCTTATCATATTCCTAGAGACATGTTGTGGGTAGTATGCCTTCTCCATAATATATAAAACTACATGATTTTCATCCCTCCTTTAGAGTCACATTACTTTTTTCACTTTTCTAAACTAGCAATTTTTTGTGCCTTCATGTTTATCCCTTATGTACCTACATGTTATATAAAATTTATTCTGGTAGTACCTTATCTAATGTAACTTAATGATTAGTTCCACTCTATATATTTTTCATGCTAACAAATCTTTTTTTTTTGTTACTTGATGTTATAAATAATAATTACCATATGATTACAAAGCTTACATTATTATTATGCAATGCTTACTCATTGTATGCATTATCAATGTACTTGTAGAGCTAGAAATTACTAGATTGCAATTTCTACTCTATGTAATGTTGTCATTTTAGTGCACATGCCTATAACATTTTTAGTTCTTATTTTAGCTAAGTTCCCCCAACCCTTTTACTAGTAGTTTAGATGCTAAGTAATCCTAGATTTTTTCTTATTTATCTCTTTTTATTTCTTTTGACCTATATTAGGTAGGATGCTAACACAATTTTAGTAGTGCCCTAGATGATAACACATTTTTTGTAGCTTCCCCAAGATTTAACCGTGCAATAAAAAATGAGAATTTAACTCCATTCGAAATTAAGATTTTCTAAATGATTTTTCTGCATCCAACCTTCTGATTATTTTTTATTTCACCTATATTAATGATTCCCTTTTATCCTTTTGAAATATAAAAACCATTACTTTGCATATATTAGGAATATCTTCCTACACATTTTACTTATTTTTGTGTTCCTACTCTTATTTATATTGTATTTATAAGTTTTAAGAAACACCTCTTTGAAATCCATCTTTTAGAATCTCAAATTCTCATAATCCAACCACCTAAGTATTTCCTTTCTAAGTTGTATTCCCTTCTTCCACTATATCTTCTTTTAAATTGTCCTCCCTTACCTCTATAATTCCTATGTATTCTATTCCTTCTCGTGGATGCTTATTCTACCACTATGAGAACTTCTTAAAATTAAACTAGTATCTTTTCTCCATAGCACCTTGATATTTTCCTACTTTCACTACCCTGTTCCATTTTCATACACCAATTATTGCATGTACACTAAATAAAATCCTGATATAAGTTATTTTTTAGTTTTTTAAACTTATTTTTCTTAACATAAACACGCTAGGCTAAGGTCACGGACATAAAAATAATATCTTTAGTATAGTAGGGTTGAAAGACACCAAAGGAGGGATTGATAGAGATATGATCTTAAAGTAGTCTCATGTATCCTTTTGTTCTAGGTCCAAGATACTTTTATATATATCAATAGATTAAATCCAAGTTGTTCAAACTCTATGAATATACATGAATCATTGCATAGCTACTCCAATAATTTCAAGTCTACACAACAAAACTTGATGTGAATATGCACTATTAATGTGTCTATTAGGAATTGGAGATGAATGCCATTATTTTTAAATTTGGTTATTTTATATTTCTCTATAGTATAAGTATTTTTGACTTTTTTTTATTAGAATGCTATACCAACTTTATGTTTGTATACCTAAACTATACTAGAGGATTATAAAATTTCCTAAACCAGTTTGTACACCCTTCCTCTAATCTTTAATCTATAAATCATGAACTCTTCCTATACCTTCTCTTTTTTCTTTTACCACTTTCTTTTTATAGATTTACTCTATCTAGTATTTGTTGGAAGTGCCAAGGTTCTGAGAGGGGGGGTGAATCAGAACCTTATTACCTTATTTCAAAATTCATTACAATTCTTCAATTCTTGCAATAAACAACTCATAACTGAATATATTCAATCTATGCAGGAGAAATGTAAACATTCACCATAAACATAAAGTAATGGTAACTCACAAAATGAAGAGACACCCAATTTGTGCTGAGTGGAAAACCCTCCAAAACCTCACGATTTTGTCATAGGGAGAAAAACCACTCCATGAACCTGTATCCTTTATTGATTTCCAATCCTTTACAATTGGCAGCAACTACTGCTCAGAGATTTTAATACATCTCATATACATATACAAATGTGTATATGTCACTCATATATGTACACAAGTTTATGATAAAAACTTTCAAGCCTCTTATCCTCAGATACATATAAATATGTTTTCACACACACTCATATATATCTAAAGATTACAAGTGCTATATTTATAGAAATGAACTTCGAATCAGATCAGTTACATGTATCTAACTGAACCAGTTAGAGTTTGTTACACAAACTTCCTTTTAAAAATGCTTTTCGAGAAACTAACAAAACAGTTTTAGTTTACGAATTTGTTTCTGTCAAAAACTGGTAATCATTATAAGCTTCCAAATTATTTCATTTTTGAGATACTCGAAAATAGTTTCCATAACGTCATTTTGCATTGCAACTGACTGGAAATGCTTGAACATTTCCTTTTGTTTTGAACAAACAAAAAACTGTATATAATATCCTGGGTTCAACACCCAAAATTTATTCAATCTTCTAAAACTGTGTAGAAATATTCCGGGTTTGAAACCCTCTTTAGAAGATATCAAAGATGCAAAACCTCATACCTGTGATGCCCAAGACTCTGCCCGATCCTGAGAAGTTTTTCCTTTTTAATTTGCCCCAGATCCTCATACATGTGAGCAAAGATCAAATATGTAAGAAAATCTTTTACTCTTTCTGTGAAAATTAAATTCATATAGACCTGTAACTTCATTTCAAAATACAAACAATGAACCTGCCTGTTAATGTAACCATACCCATCAAATGACCTTTCTGTTTTGCAGAACGAAATTATCTTGACCCATCAAATGACTTTTCTGTTTTGCAGAACGAAATTATCTTGTTATTCGCAAAGAAGAAATGAACCAAAAATCCGTTTGCAAGGTCTAAAACAATACCCACAAACATAACTTCCTTTAATCACAATTTGGAGTCCCTCATGCAAAGTCAACACTTGGCGAGAAAAAATAGGGAATAATAAATAATATGTTCAGACTGTCAGATTACGGTCACAATCACTGCTGCCGAAATCATGTTAGACAACATTATGATGTGCCATTTTAATTTTCCTGCTTTTACCGATTGCCATCATATATTTCACAAAAAGTGCCACGCCAAAATAGACTTTTCTTACCAATTGCCACGTGTGCATATATACCATTTTTCCAGCAGAACGGATGTTTGATATGGTTAACAATCTCCCCCATTTTTTATGCAAAATTTTTCACCATTTCATATATACAAGATAATGAACAGAAATACAATGCTGATTTACCAGGAAATGCTAAGAATCAGACCAACTAACCAGAATCAACCAAAAGCTGATAAATCAATCTGAGAAATCAATTCTCCAAACTGTGAAATGCATGATTAACCTATGAACCAATCCAATCAGTGATTAACCTATAATTGAAACCTGTGATCTAGATGCATCCAAATGCAAGAGCCAAACCTAACCAAACCAAATCTATGGATCAATCTGTGAAATGCAAGAACCAAACCTAAAAATTCTGATGAACCAAACCTGACCAGACCTAAAAATTCTGAAAATTCTTGTTAAATCTTGATAGAAATTGATTACTCCCCCAAAATTTATGCATCAAAAATCTAACCATCTGCTTTTCATAAATGTTTTCTGTGAAAGAAGCAAAAACCTAACACAGAATATTGAAGAGTAAAAAATCTTATTCCAGCATGGATTGAGAGAAAACTCCCAATCGATTTCTTAATTGTTCAAACAATTCTCTAGGTAGAGCTTTGGTAAAAATATCAACAACTTGTAGTTTAGAAGGCACATGAATGAGAGTGACCTCATTTGATGACACATGTTCGCGAATAAACTGCAATTTGATGGCAACATGCTTAGTTCTAGAATGCATAACAGGGTTTTTAGAAATCTGGATAGCACTAGTATTGTCACAAAGGATCTTCATAGGTTTTTGAACATGAATACCCAAATCTGAAAGCTGATAAGACATCCAAAGTAACTGAGTACAACATGCTATTGCAGCAATAATTTCAGATTCAGCAGTAGAAATAGTGACACATTCTTGTTTTTTACTGTGCCAAGCAACTAACCGATCACCTAAGAAAAATGCAGCACCACTAGTACTTCGGTGATCATCTTTACATCCACCCCAATCAGCATCTGTATAACCTATCAGAGTAAAATCATCATTTTTGGGATACCACAAACCATAATCCAAAGTACCTTGTAAGTATTTAAAGATACGGTGAACAGCATTGAGATGAGATTGACGAGGAGCTGCTTGATATCTAGCAACTTGACATACAGAGTGCATTATATCTGGTCTAGAAGCAGTAAGATATAAAAGACTCCCTATCATAGACCAATACTCCCTCTGATCAACAAGAGGAGATTCATCAATTTTCATCAACTTACATCCAGTTTCCATTGGTGTGCCAACTGGATTACAAGTATCCATTTGAAACCTTTTAAGCATTTCCTTAGCATATTTCAGCTGGGAGATAAACAAACCATGTTCAAGTTGAGAGACTTGAATTCCCAAGAAAAATGTCAAAGGTCCTAGCATAGACATCTCAAATTTAGATTCCATGATTCCTGAAAAAGTTTGTGCTAAATGATCATTAGTAGAACCAAAAATAATGTCATCTACATATATTTCAATAGCCAATAAATTTTCATTGTCCATTTTTGTATACAATGTGATGTCCACATTTCCTTTAATGAATCCATTTGCAATTAGATGTTTATCCAATCTGGAATACCAAGCTCGAGGAGCTTGTTTTAAACCATACAAGGCCTTTTTGAGACGAAGAACATAATCAGGCTTGTCAAAAGATTTGAAACCTTCTGGCTGTTCCATATAAACTTCCTCCTCAAGATACCCATTTAAGAAGGCAGTTTTGACATCCATTTGGTAAATAGTGAAATTTTTATGAGTGGCATATGCAAGAAAGATTCTAATTGATTCCATCCTTGCAACTGGTGCAAAGGTTTCACCAAAATCAATTCCTTCTTGTTGTGCATATCCTTTGCAAACAAATCTGGCTTTATTCCTGATCACTTCCCCTTCCTCATTCAGTTTATTGCGGAATATCCATTTTCCACCAATAACATTTTTATCATTAGGTCTGGGAACAAGTTCCCAAGTCTTGTTTTTCTCTATCTGATTTATTTCATCCTGCATAGCATTTTGCCAACTGGGATTTGATAGGGCTTTAGTTACATTCTTTGGTTCAAAATCTGCTATCAAACAAAATTGTTCAGCAATATTTACTTGTTCTCCTATTTTGGCTTTCCTTATAGTTAAAATTCCTTTATCAATATCTCCAATAACTTGAGACTCAAGATGTCTCTTAGCTATTATTCTAGAAGATGTTTTTAACTTTGATCCATCACTAGTTATTTGAGAATTGGAACAATTTTCTGATTCTATTTTTCTTGCAAGTTCATCTTCATCATCAGTTTCAACTTTATCATGTTCACAATTTTCATTATGTAAACTTTCCGACTTTTGAAAAGATAAACTTTCATATTCTTCTTTGTCATTACAGCATACAGATGTTTCATCAAACATGACATTTATAGCTTCTACAATTTTGTTCAGCCTTTTATTATAGCATTTATATGCTTTGCTATGTGTAGAGTACCCAAGAAAAATCCCTTCATCGGACCTTGAGTTAAAGTTTTCTAGAGAATCATCATTCTTTTTGATAAAACATTTGCAACCAAATATTTTAAAGTTCTTGACATTTGCTGTTTTCCCATACCATAATTCATATGGAGTATAAGCTGTTCTAATTCTGATTTGTGCTCTATTTAAGATATAGACAGCTGTATGAACAACTTCTTTCTAGAACTTGTCAGGCAACTTTGCTTCATTCAACATGGTCCTAGCCATTTCCTTGACAGTTCTATTTTTTCTCTCTACAACACCATTTTGCTGTGGTGTCCTAGCAGTAGAGTATTGTCTTTTTATACCTCATTTTTCACAATACTCTATAAATTCTTGAGAAGTAAACTCTCCTCCCCTATATGATCTTAAGCATTTCAGTTTTAAATCAGTTTCTCTTTCTACCATCTTTCTAAAAATTTTGAAACGTTCAAAGGCTTCTGATTTATGTTTCAGAAATGTTACCCAAACCATTCTTGAATAATCATCTACGAACAGCATGAAATATCTTTCATCATTTAATGAGGCTGTTTTGGTTGGACCACATAAATCAGTATGTACTAGTTCAAGTGGTCTATTTGAAAAATATTCTTTTGTTTTAAAAGAAACTCTTGTTTGTTTGCCTTTTATACACTCTTCACAAATAGATGCAGGTTTAGTTATTTGCGGTAGTCCCCTGACCTTTTTGTTCTTGCTGATTCTAGCAAGATTATCAAAGTTCAAATGTCCCAGTCTTTTGTGCCATAGCCAATTTTCTTCCACTTGACTCATAAAGCAGGTATTGACCAAAGAAGTTTCTTGAATAGTTGAATCTATCAGATTATACAGATTACCATTTGTTCTTAACCCACTGGCAATGACTCTATCTTTCCCATTTTTAATATAACATTCTTTTGCATTAAAAGAGATAGAATATCCATTATCACATATCTGACTGACACTTAAAAGGTTATGTTTCAACCCTTCAACAAAGTATACATCATGTATTGGTGTATCATTGTTCAAGATTATTGAGCCTTTTCCTGTTATATAAGCTCCTGAGTTATCACCAAAACGTACAAATCCTCCATCAAAGTTTTCTAAGGTTTTGAATTTGTTCTTGTGTAATAACCCTCCCCTTATTGTTTGGATTTAGTATTTTTCAATGCGTTGTTTGCTACTTATGACTATGATGGTTTTGTTTGATTGGGTTAGTTAGATGATGCTATTATTTCGTTATGGACATGGTTGGAATTATGATATGATGCAGTGATTTAATTTAATATGTTATGAGATGAAATTGTTAGTTTAGAAATGTTATATTATCAGTTACATTATAATTGTTAGGATAGGTGTGATGAAGGACAATATAGCATCATTCGTTCGCGAGTGCCCTGCTATGTTGCGATTCCTTCTCACAATGTAGTATTTTGATTTAATGCTTTGATAGATATATATATGCACATGTACACAACTTCGTTTGTATGCAGGATTGCAGGTATAAGTCTCGATTCCACCTGCTTCGGCAGGACAGGGCGAGCACCAAATAACCCAATGGATAAATGTTGATACAGAGGTGACGATGAAGTCCTCCCGTTCCATGATGTCAGGTCGTCTCATTGTTGGTATAGTTGTTGATTTTGTGTAATTGTCGTCTTTGTCCGTTGTTTTTGTGTTTTTTCTTATTTTGCTATGAGGGCATTTATAATTATGATTTATCTTAATGATTGAAATAAATTATTTATTTTTAAAATTGAATTAAATGGTATTTAAATATTTAAATAATTTGATTATTTTTAAAATCTTATATTGGAATTAATTAATAATTAAATATTAAATGTGGCTTAATTATTTTAATTAATTAAATTGGTGGTGGATAATTATGAGAATAAATTATTTAAAATAAATTTGTAATGTGAGTTGCAAGAAAAGTTGCAAAAATGGAAATAAAAGCAATAAAACAAATAAAAGAAGAAAAAGAAAGAGGGAGCCAATAGGGATTGAGAGTTGGGAAAAAGCTTGTTTTAAAGAATTGATTTTTCTTTTAATCTGGGATTTTGGAGAATTTTGAAGGATGGGCAATATATTTTATTGAATAATGAATTTTTGGAGAGGTGCTCACACACAGAGAAGAACAGAAAGCTGAAGTGCTCCAGAGATTGTTGAGTTCGTTCTGGACTACGGATTGGGATCGGATTCAAGGGCATCTTCAAATTTGCATTGGACTCCAGGTTCCTCTCGTAGTTTCCTCGTACTTTTCTATTTTCTGTTTGTTTCTGAAAAGAAAAATAGATCTTTTTAAAAATAATTTTTGTGAACATAGAAAACTTCTGTTGAATGGAAAACTAGGGAAAATTATTAGATTGAAAACAAAGAAAACCATAGTTAATATTCTGTGCAAAATCTGTCAAATCTAAAAACCTTTGTCTTCTGAAAGATTCAGTTTATTAATCTGGGGATTTTAAAAAAGTAATTTTTGTAGAGAATAATAAGGTGTGAAGTTTTATTAATATGATCGTTCTATGTTATTCTCTATATTTTCCTCTGTTCTTCTTAATATTTAAGAAAATCTGTTTCTCTGTACTCTGTCACTGTTATTTTTCTTATGTTTATGAAAATAATATATATATAATATTTAAAAATATAATGTTTATATTATTTTACTACCCTCTGTGTCTGTAACTGAATAAATTATTCCTCTGTACTCTTAAATGTATATATTTTAAGTATATATATATATACAAATTTCGTATATATATATATATACATATTTATGAATTAAATGATTTGTGTGTATTAATTTATATATTAGAGATTTTATTTAAATCATTATTTATTTTGTTTTATGTTCTGTGGCCGAATCGGCCGACAGCGTCCCGTACACGGGACGGATTTATGTTTCATATAAAATAAAATCTTTTAAAAATATATATATATATATATTAACATTATACATTCGACTTTGGTTTAAGCGAATTTCAACCTACTAAATTTCTGTGGCCGCCGACGGCGCATCGTACCTGTGAGCGGATTCATGTTCTGATGATATAAATTTAGGTTTTGATTTAATTTTTATATGGAACCGAAGTTTTTATTTATTTTATTATGTTTATGTATGGGGAGTGGGGGCGACGGCTGGCCGTACCCCCGCCCCTGCCTGTGCGGCCAGGCTGTGTACCAGTAGTCCTTACGGACTGCTGTGTACAGCGGCCTTTAAGGCCGCTGTGTACAGCAGCCGTAAGGCTGCGTACAGCCTGCGGCCTGCCATAAGGGCCGACGGCCCTATGTGTATTTCGGTCTAAAATTTAATGTATTTCATTTATATTTCGGTGTTTTAAAATTTAATTTAATTTAAAATTTAATTTATTTGTTTTTATTTATATTTTGTGTTTAATATTTATGTGTTTTAAAATTTAATTTAATGTAAAATTTAATTTATTTTTTATTTATATTTTGGCGTTTTATATATATATATATATAGATATTTCGGTGTGTATTTTGCTTAGTTTATTAAATGTTTATTATGGGAATTTATAATATTATTAAAAAATATAATGATTATAATTTATTTCTTTTTAAAATATTATAATTGGAATTTATGATATTATTAAACATAAGGATTATAATTTATTTTATTTAAAATGAAATTATGATTATTATATTTAATATTTTTGGTTAGTTTATAACGTAATTCTTTTTATTGTGTTATATTTTAGGATTAACTTGTATTATATGCAAATAAAGGGTATTACTTTATTTTATGGGATGAGCAAATAGTTTAAAAACTAGTATTTGCATTAAGTTGTTATTTGGGAAATTTTATTGTACGTGAAGTAATGGGGATTATTTTTAAATATAACTAAACCTGGATTACTTTTAGCACTTTGGATGTAATAGGGATGTATTATGAAACTGGGTTAATTTGTGATTTTGATTATGTAATCGAGTGAGTCATTTTTCTTAACTATGAAATCATGCAGTCTTGTTATCGTCTTCTTTTCTTTATGGTTGTGAGTTTCACTCATAATGTGGAAACCTGTTGCCAAAGTGTGAAAACCTTGTTCCAGAGGCTCGTCATTTTGAGTATTATTCTCTTCTTGTTTATGCTCTTGAGCGTTATTGTCTTACGTTAGGAAGGGTTGAACGGTTGGTTAAACTTTTGGTTATGAGTTGTTGCGAGAAGGTTAATGCCTCGCGTGTTCATGTTGTGGTAATATGCTTTTATGTTTTGTTCAACCCTTGCCTGTTTTGGAGATATGTTAAGAGGTCATAGGGAGAGTGGCTCTTCGTGGGCGCCGGCGCCTCGGGTAAGAGGAAGTGCCAGGGGAACCCACGTAAGAGTAGTTAAACAAGTGATAACCTAAAATAGAATTTAGGGGGATGGGTAGTAAAACATACAAGATAAAGAAAACTGGATTCCTTGTCTATGCATTAGGGCTACCGTAGACTAGTGATAGACTGAGTATGCCGTGGTCGGCAAAGTCGTGGTCTCATCTTCATGAGAGATTATCGGCTCCGCATTAGCTACCCTATGGTGCCGGCGCCTCAGTAGGAGGAAGGGCCAGGTGATCCATAGATGGGTGCCAGTGCCTCGGTTAGGAGGAAGTGCCAGGGGATCCCATGAGAGCTATGTGATGACACTCTCCACTAGACATCCTTGTTGTTCTTGTTTCTTGTTGCCTCTGGATATTGTTATTTTTATGTTGTTCTGATTATAGGGTTAGGGAATCCATAGGTGGGTGCCGGCGCCTCAGTTGGAGGAAGAGCCAGGGGATCCCATGAGAGTTATGTGATGACCCTCCCTACTTGACACCCGTCTGACTTGTTCTTGTTGCTTATGGAATGGGTATTGAATGGTTGATTCAGAGTTATTATGGAATCGTATTCTTTTTATTGGTTCTGATTTATTTGGAAATATATTTTGGGTGTTGGTTCGGTTCTTTTGGATGTTATCTCTTATGATGTTTCTATGAATTCTTGGGAATTTGTTTAATGATTGTTATTGACAGTACTTCATGTTATTGTGATGAGTTTCTTGGTTTTAACTTGTCATGTGATCTGTGAATGTTGTTGGTTGTTCATCGTATGCTTTGAGTTGTATTAGATTTGTATCATAATGTGTTGAGTCGGTTTGACATTCATGGTCGGGTTCACTTCCTCGTCACCTCTGAGCACGGGGGGTGAGTTACTTGTAATTCACATGGTTGGGTGGAACGTGCTCCGCACCCGTTGGGTTCCCCATCAGCGTCTTGTCTTCTCAGCATTTCGCAGTGGAGTTGTACCAGTGATCAGTTGTACTTCATGTTCATTATTCTTGTATCAATCCCAATGTTGGGAAATCCAATGTAATTCATTTATCAAAGAAAGTTGTAATGTAATATTTTAACAATGATGTAATAGTTAGGATCATTTGTATCTCTTTTAAGAGATTTATCATGGATGTAATTATGTGATGTTTACTATACTCGCATCATGGTTATGGGATGTAACATTGTTTATGATTATTATAAAGTTAATGGTTATGTTATATTCTTTATCTTTATTCTGTTTAGTTGTTGCGATGTAACCTCGCATGCCCCAGAGAACTAAGTGTGTTAATGTGATGTGAGGTGCTATGTGAATTATGGTTAAGTGTTGCACATGTTTACTTTTATTAATTTTAAGAAAAAAAATTATTTGCATTGTGTGTGTTCTCTGGGGTTTGCACGACGGGCGTTACAACTTGGTATCAGAGCGTAGGTTCATAGACTGGGCACTATGTGTGCTCACTATGTAACCTTGCATTTAGTCCCTTGAGTCTAGAGTTTCACTTTACTGTTGTCATTATTGTGAACCTGAGTTTCTTCTGTTAGCCGGTGTAGGGTTGAAGGTGCAGAAAACTGATAAGAAAGGATAGGACCCTCGGTGTAGTGCGCAATGCACCGATATCCTTCCTATCAGGGATGCACTATGAACCCTTGTGTCATTGTGTGATGTGGTTTCCAGTGATGTTAGTTATGTGTGTGGTTTTTGGCGTGATCTCTGCATGTTTGTTGTGTGCTTACTCTTATCTATTTAATGGCTTCCTGGAGTAAGCCATATCCTTGGGGGGGAGGATGTAATACCCCCATGTTACTAATACTTGTATTATTATTTCTTACTCTTATGGGTGAGCTTGATTCTATTTTCTATTGGTGATTAGTTCACCATCTTGGTGTGTGAGGATGTCTCCTGTATTGGGGAACCTTATTTCCTTTTGTTTACCGGCTTCCAGGAGTAAGCCAATTTTAAGAGGGGGAGGATGTAATACCCCTCCCCTTATTGTTTGGATTTAGTATTTTTCAATGCGTTGTTTGCTACTTATGACTATGATGGTTTTGTTTGATTGGGTTAGTTAGATGATGCTATTATTTCGTTATGGACATGGTTGGAATTATGATATGATGCAGTGATTTAATTTAATATGTTATGAGATGAAATTGTTAGTTTAGAAATGTTATATTATCAGTTACATTATAATTGTTAGGATAGGTGTGATGAAGGACAATATAGCATCATTCGTTCGCGAGTGCCCTGCTATGTTGCGATTCCTTCTCACAATGTAGTATTTTGATTTAATGCTTTGATATATATATATATATATGCACATGTACACAACTTCGTTTGTATGCAGGATTGCAGGTATAAGTCTCGATTCCACCTGCTTCGGCAGGACAGGGCGAGCACCAAATAACCCAATGGATAAATGTTGATACAGAGGTGACGATGAAGTCCTCCCGTTCCATGATGTCAGGTCGTCTCATTGTTGGTATAGTTGTTGATTTTGTGTAATTGTCATCTTTGTCTGTTGTGTTTGTGTTTTGTCTTATTTTACTATGAGGGCATTTATAATTATGATTTATCTTAATGATTGAAATAAATTATTTATTTTTAACATTGAATTAAATGGTATTTAAATATTTAAATAATTTCATTATTTTGAAAATCTTATATTGCAATTAATTAATAATTAAATATTAAATGTGGCTTAATTATTTTAATTAATTAAATTGGTGGTGGATAATTATGAGAATAAATTATTTAAAATAAATTTGTAATGTGAGTTGCAAGAAAAGTTGCAAAAATGGAAATAAAAGCAATAAAACAAATAAAAGAAGAAAAAGACAGAGGGAGCCAATAGGAATTGAGAGTTGGGAAAAAGCTTGTTTTAAAGAATTGATTTTTCTTTTAATCTGGGATTTTGGAGAATTTTGAAGGATGGGCAATATATTTTATTGAATAATGAATTTTTGAGAGGTGCTCACACACAGAGAAGAACAGAAAGCTGAAGTGCTCCAGAGATTGTTGAGTTCGTTCTGGACTACGGATTGGGATCGGATTCATACACTGGGCACTATGTGTGCTCACTATGTAACCTTGCGTTTAGTCCCTTGAGTCTAGAGTTTCACTTTACTGTTGTCATTATTGTGAACCTGAGTTTCTTCTCTTAGCTGGTGTAGGGTTGAAGGTGCAGAAAACTGATAAGAAAGGATAGGACCCTCGGTGTAGTGCGCAATGCACCGATATCCTTCCTATCAGGGATGCACTATGAACCCTTGTGTCATTGTGTGATGTGGTTTCCAGTGATGTTAGTTATGTGTGTGGTTTTTGGCGTGATCTTTGAATGTTTGTTGTGTGCTTACTCTTATCTATTTAATGGCTTCCTGGAGTAAGCCATATCCTTGGGGGGGAGGATGTAATACCCCCATGTTACTAATACTTGTATTATTATTTCTTACTCTTATGGGTGAGCTTGATTCTATTTTCTATTGGTGATTAGTTCACCATCTTGGTGTGTGAGGATGTCTCCTGTATTGGGGAACCTTATTTCCTTTTTGTTTACCGGCTTCCAGGAGTAAGCCAATTTTAAGAGGGGGAGGATGTAATACCCCTCCCCTTATTGTTTGGATTTAGTATTTTTCAATGCGTTGTTTGCTACTTATGACTATGATGGTTTTGTTTGATTGGGTTAGTTAGATGATGCTATTATTTCGTTATGGACATGTTTGGAATTATGATATGATGCAGTGATTTAATTTAATATGTTACGAGATGATTGTTAGTTAGAAATGTAATTCATTGATTATGTTATAATTGTTAGAATAGGTGTGACGAAGGACAATATAGCATCACTCGTTCGCGAGTGCCCTGTTATGTTGCGATTCCTTCTCACAATGCAGTATTTTGATTTAATGCTTTGATATATATATATATGCACATGTACACAACTTCGTTTGTATGCAGGATTGCAGGTACAAGTCTCGATTCCACCTGCTTCAGCAGGACAGGGCGAGCACCAAATAACCCAACGGATAAATGTTGATACAGAGGTGACGATGAAGTCCTCCCGTTCCATGATGTCAGGTCGTCTCATTGTTTGGTGTGGTTGTTGATTTTGTGTAATTGTCGTCTTTGTCTGTTGTGTTTGTGTTTTGTCTTATTTTACTATGAGGGCATTTATAATTATGATTTATCTTAATGATTGAAATAAATTATTTATTTTTAACATTGAATTAAATGGTATTTAAATATTTAAATAATTTCATTATTTTGAAAATCTTATATTGCAATTAATTAATAATTAAATATTAAATGTGGCTTAATTATTTTAATTAATTAAATTGGTGGTGGATAATTATGAGAATAAATTATTTAAAATAAATTTGTAATGTGAGTTGCAAGAAAAGTTGCAAAAATGGAAATAAAAGCAATAAAACAAATAAAAGAAGAAAACGACAGAGTGAGCCAATAGGAATTGAGAGTTGGAAAAAAAGGTTGTTTTAAAGAATTGATTTTTCTTTTAATCTGGGATTTTGAAGAATTTTGAAGGATGGGCAATATATTTTATTGAATAATGAATTTTTGGAGAGATGCTCACACACATAGAAGAACAGAAAGCTGAAGTGCTCCAGAGATTGTTGAGTTCATTCTGGACTATGGATTGGGATCGGATTCGAGGGCATCTTCAAATTTGCATTGGACTCCAAGTTCCTCTCGTAGTTTCCTCGTACTTTTCTATTTTCTGTTTGTTTCTGAAAAGAAAAATAGATCTTTTTAAAAATAATTTTTGTGAACATAGAAAACTTCTATTGAATGGAAAACTAGGGCAAATTATTAGATTGAAAACAAAGAAAACCATAGTTAATATTCTGTGCAAAATCTCTCAAATCTAAAAACCTTTGTCTTCTGAAAGATTCAGTTTATTAATCTGGGGATTTTAAAAAAAATAATTTTTGTAGAGAATAATAAGGTGTGAAGTTTTATTAATATGATCGTTCTATGTTATTCTCTGTATTTTCCTCTGTTCTTCTTAATATTTAAGAAAATATGTTTCTCTGTATTCTGTCACTGTTATTTTTCTTATGTTTATGAAAATAATATATATATAATATTTAAAAATATAATGTTTATATTATTTTACTACCCTCTGTGTCTGTAACTGAATAAATTATTCCTCTGTAATCTTAAATGTATATATTTTAAGTAAATATATATATATATATATATATACAAATTTCGTATATATATATATACATATTTATGAATTAAATGATTTGTGCATATTAATTTATATATTAGAGATTTTATTTAAATCATTATTTATTTTGTTTTATGTTCTGTGGCCGAATCGGCCGACGGCGTCCCGTACACGGGATGGATTTATGTTTCATATAAAATAAAATCTTTTAAAAATATATATATATATATATTAACATTATACATTCGACTTTGGTTTAAGCGAATTTCAACCTACTAAATTTCTGTGGCCACCGACGGCGCACCGTACCTGTGAGCGGATTCATGTTCTGATGATATAAATTTAGGTTTTGATTTAATTTTTATATGGAACCGAAGTTTTTATTTATTTT
>VDFB02010355.1:0-19366 GCA_007258455.2 Sequoia sempervirens
CCATGCACCTGTATTTCTTCATAAAAGACCACATAGTCCTTGACTCAATCCCCCCACAACTGTTTGAGCTTTTCTTTGACTTTCGCAACCTCAATCAAGCTGTTCAAGCTTCGATAATTATATTATAATATATTATATCTTAGTATTTATTAATATATTATATAAAAATATTAATTAATATATATTATATATTTTAATCTATATAATAATGTAATATATTAATATATATTACTATATGATTTCTATATACTATATTATATAATTAACATATAATATATTATATTATTATTTTTAATAAAAAGAGGGTAAAAACTTTATTAAATCAGGAAAACAGTACAAAGCCATAAATTACAAACCACCCACCAGGGGCCCAAAGCAAAACCATCAAGCAACACGCAAAATACATCTCATATCCTCCGCAACCAAGTCCTCAAGCTCCCTAGAAAGACCCTCTGAAAGATAGCTCCAATCATCCACTTTTTCGGTTTCCCTTCCGCTCAGAGGTCCATTTAGCCAAACCATCAGCCACCTTATTCCACTCCCTAGGGATATGGAAAAAGGTGATAGAATCCAAGGACTCCCTCAAGGAGATGATCTTTCTAACCACTCTAGCTAGTTGCCAATTAACATCCTCCAGTTTTCGCTTGTCCAACAAATCAACCACAATCTGAGAATCTGACTCACAAATTATCCTTCTCCAACCAAGGGCACAAGCCCTTTTCAAAGCCAAGAGAATAGTCAAGGCCTCCACAAAATTGTTAGAGTGTAGGTCACGATACTCAGAGAAGAAGAACACAACCACTCTAGAGAATTCCCTACCAATGCCCCCAACCCCAGCATGACTAGGATTACCTCTAGAGGACCCATCCGTATTTATTTTCAACACCTCCAAAGGTGGAGGCATCTAGTGGCCATCTCTTTGAACCTTCTCTCTAACACTTTGAGCAAGGTCAGGCCTCATCCCCTCCTTTGCGCAACCAAAAAGCCCCAACCTCTGAACAATTCATATATATCCAAGGTCCACATGGGCAGAGAGATCACACCTAGCCATCAAGGTCTCCTACAGAACTCCCAATATCCTTATCTAAATCTGCATCACCTAAAGCTTCTTATCCAAAAAGTTCTTGTGATTATGCTCTAGCTAGATCTTCCAGATGATGGTGGGACCAATTAACCAAGCAATATGAAGAAAGGAAGTCTTAGTTGTAGAGCTCCCTAGCCTACTACAGAAATCTTCAAGAGATGAAGCATGCCAACATGACTAATTCCAAAGATCCCACCAAAGGTTCCAAAGCGCCCTAACAAAAGGGAAAAGGAAGAAAAGATGGGAAGTATTCTCATCACTGTTAGAACATAGAACACACACAGAGGGGCCTTGAAAGCCTCACTTCCAAAGATTCTCCTAGGCCAGGCATCTATTACAAATCAACAACCAAGAAAATAAATTACACTTGGGCTAAGAGAATTTGTTCCAAATCTGCTTCCACCAGGGGACCCCTGTGTATCCAAACACTTGTTCATCAAGAACCTCGTACCCAGAGGCCATGATGAATTTTCCTTCTGGTCTCCTCCCCAAGCGAGAACATCCCTCTCCAATAAGGAGTTACAAACCCTACCGGCCAAGATGTAAGCAAGCTCCTTACAATCTTTTGTCATACCACTAGGAGGCCACTCTCGCGGGTCCTTCCACTTATACACCAAAGCTCAGTCCAAAACCTGAGGGGATTTGAAATCCACAACATGAGTCCAACCTGCATCCAAGAAATGTCTACAAAGGTCCCGCAAATGAGGATGAGTAGAAAAAATAGGAGGATGTCCATCTCAGGAATCAAACTAGAAAAGAGCCTCTGAACCCCTATTGCAAATCTAGAACAAACCTTGCTTAATCAACCTAGCTCCCCTCTTGAGGGTGCTCCAAACCATAGATCCCTTACCCTATAGACTATGTCTGGGAACATCCTTTCCATCCACACCCCCAAGATATTTTGAGGTGAGAATTTTAGCCCAAGTCTTCTAATGCTGAGAACACCATCTCCAATAAAGCTTAGTTGCCAAAGATGGCCCATTCAAATCAGCCCGATGCAGCCCAAGACCACCCTCCTGCTTTGGATGAAAAACCACATCCCACTTGACCAGACTCCACTTTCGTGAAACAAGATTTCTAGACCAAAGAAACTACTGAAAAAGGGCCTCAAAGTCTTTCACAAAGCTGGTTGGAGTTGATAAAACAAAGCACTTGTATAAAGGGAGAGTTTGAACCATAGACTTCAAAAGAGTCACTCTCCTTGTAGTAGAGAGCCATCTGTACGTCTAATGACTGACCTTTTTTCAAAACTTCTCAATAACATCCTACCAAAGCACTCGAGGTAAGAAGTGAACAGCCAAAGGAATGCCAAGGTACACAAATGGGAGTGATCCAACCTGGAACCTGAGAATTCCTGCAATCCTTTATTGAATAAGATTAAGAGTGTTGAAGAAATAGATAAAAGACTTTCCTTCATTAACGCTTTGACCCAAAGCAGCCAAATAGCAACCCAGGGCCCTACTTATATTGATCGCTTCATCCACTCTGGCGATGCCCATTAACGTTGTGTCATCCACAAACTAGAGATGGGACTAAGACGGAAGATTATTTCCCCACTGTCAACTCTGGATCAAGCCAAGCTCCACCCAAGATTTCAAGAATCTCCCAAGCCCTTCTACCATTAGAATGAATATGTATGGAGATAAAGGATCTCCCTATCGAAGGCCCCTAGAAGCCCCGGAAAGCTCAAAAGGCTCACCATTGACAAGCATAGAGAAGGAAATAGTTGTGAAACAACTTAAAACCCAATCAATCCAAGCATTTCCAAATCCAAAAGTTCTCAAAATATTGGTTAGAAAATCCCATTTGACCCTATCATAGGCCTTGGCCATATGAGCTTAATGAACATAGCCTTCTCCTTGGATGAGGCAATAGAATGCATAGCCTCTGCAACAATAAGCACACCATCCATAATCTACCTACCAACCACAAACCCACCTGTTTCCTCAGAGATCAACCTATCTAACCATGGCTTCAAAAGCTCAGCAATCAACTTGGTGATGATTTTGTACACTACATTACAAAGGGAAATGGGCCTAAAGAGATCCAAAGAGTCAGCTCCTCATGCTTATGGATGAGAGACAAGAAGGTGGCATTAAAATCTCTTAGCATGTGCTTATTCTTTTGAGATTCCTGAACAACTTCAAGGTTGAAAGCTTGATAACCTCCCAAAACTCTTGATAGAACTCAACCGAGAATTCATTAGGACCACGAACTTTACCTTTCCTCATCTGAAACACTATATTTTCCAATTCTAGCAAAGAGATTGGCTTGAGAAGAGACTCATTTATTTCCTTAGTCACCAAGGGAGTAATGCAAGCCAGGATTGCATCTTCATCCCCATTGGTAGGAGTAGAATCATCACAGAAAAGAGCAGAGAAGAATCGAACAAACTCTTTGGAAATTTCAACAGAGGAAAGAAGAGGGTCCCCATTTGAGGATTTAAGATAAGTTATAATGTTTCCTTGCCTTTTGTCTTTAACCAAATTGTGAAAAAAGGATGTATTCCTATCCCCCTCCTATAGCCAATCAATGTAGGACTTTTTCTTTCAAAAAAATTCCTCATGCAACTGCCATTCCTCCACATCCTTTATAGTCGTAGCCTCTAACCTACTCAACACCTCAGTAAGTCCTTGATCCTGGATTTGTTGAGCAATGGAGTCCAAGTGCTTTTGGGAAACCCTTTTAGCTTGGAAAACATTTCCAAAATGGTGTATGTTCCAATGTTTTAGCATATATTTGACATATTGAAGCCTCTTTGCAAAGGAGTACATAGTAGTACCAAAATTTGGCTTTCTATCCCTCCACCACCCTGGGATTAGATCATGGAGAGAAGAATCTCGAACCCACATAAGTTGAAATTTAAAAGACTGTCTTGTAGAAGACCTAGCCAAATAGGTAGAGAGTTTGATTGGCCAATGATCTGATCCCCGCCACTCCAAAATCTCAAAACTATTCATCCATCTATCACCAACCCAAAAAATGGACACCATAAACCTATCTAGCCTTTCAAAAATGGCAACATCCCCAATCCTCCTATTATTCCAAGTAAACACCTTGTTCAAAGGTTTGATATCCACTAGATTCATAGAGGCCACATTATCCCTCATGAGGTATGAGGACGGATCCAGATGGAAAGTCCCACCCCTTTTCTCATCCTGAGACAAAATTGCATTAAAATCACCTGCAATGATCCAAGGGAGAAAGGCTCTAAGGAATGCAAGAATCTAATTTGAGACCACAAGTGAATCTTTCCAGAAAGATCCGTAGGAGCATAAACATTAGAAATAAGAATTCTCTCGCCTGAATCCAAACTGGAAGCAACAAGGGAAATAGAGCATCTATCAGAGAGCCACCATAGAGTAATAATTTTGTGTGGGTCCCATAAGTAGGCAAGACCCCCTAAGCTTTCCAGTGCCCCAGCACATTGACAAAGACCTCTACCCCAAATCTTAGGAACCAAACTTAACATACTATCAATGGACAACTTAGTCTCCTAAAGGAAAACCAAATCAATAGAGTGAACATGAATCAACTCACGAATAGCCTTTTGTCTAGGGGTGCTATTCATACCCCTTACATTCCAAGATAGCACAATCATCTTTGGGGTTGGGAGAAGTGAGAATCAATAGTCTTCACAGAGCTAGACTCAACCAAAGTCTCTCCAATCAATTTGACCTTTTCTTGATCCTTCTTCCTTCCTAATTTAATAGGCTTCTCTAGAGCCCCCTTTTTGAGGGGTTTTTGTTGAATACCCAAAGTAGGAGAAAGAGACTTTCCTTTACTAGACTCCTTAATAACCTTCTCAATGATAATCCTAGAACTAGGAGGAACAGATACCATATTTTCATCCGACGAAATACCAATTGGACCCCAAACCCAAAAACTGAGGTAGGAAGTTCAACATCCATCTGGTCTATTTGACCCCCTGCTGGGGTCACACTGAAAATAACATTTGGCTGATCAACTAGGCACTTGTCAGTGATGGATTTATTTGTAATTTTCATGTTGAAGGGGGCCCCTTCTTCATGAACCAAGCCCTCTAATGCTTCGAACCTATTGAGAGATTCATCTTCCTGCCTATCCTTGATAGTCCTCTTCTAGCCTCTATTCCTATTGTGGGATTTAATAGGCACAAAACCATCCTTATCTGCCTCCCCCTACATGGGGGACTTACCTTTATCCATCTTTGAGTCAAACTAGTGAGGAGCATTAGCCGAGATAGCACCATAAGAAGCTTTGGGACACATTCGCTGCAGGTGGTCATACTCATGGCATAGTCAACATCAAAAAGGTAAGCCTCATAATCCAATTGTTGGATCCAATAAGTTTCCCCAATGCTCATTGCCACCGAGTCTGACAATGGGTTGTTCAAGTCAATATCAACACAAACACAAGCATAAGAAAGAACTCTTTTTTTCAAAGTTTGTTGAGAGGGCCCAATAGGCTTACCGAGTAAGAGGGCAATCATTTGCAAAATATCACTTCACCAACACTCCAGAGGAAAACGAGGAAGACACACCCAAAATGGAATGTGGGAAGGAAGCTCCTCAGTAGAGTTGAAACCCATATGCCATGGTTTAATGAATAAACCCACCTAATTATAAAAATATGATTCACCCTCAAAAGCTCAATTTCTATCAACAATACAAGAAAAATCCACCATGAAGAAATTGTTGGCAACCAACAAAATATCAAAATCACCTTCAGGGTTCCAAGTTTTGTGAATCCAAGAGTCAAGAAAGGGAAGCGAAGCCTGCATCCCCATGAAATCACAAATCAAAACATGATTGTTGTAGTACTCGACATCTTCTGATATAGAAGCAAGTTGTATCACAAGAATTGGCCTTCCCTTCGATCTCTCCAAACACCCATTATTTTTTTGTAATTTGAAGCCCTTGTTTCTCGTCAAACCCTCACCCAGGTTACCCATACTCATAAAAATTTGACTCCCTCCAGGAAGGGAAGAACCAAGCTCAACCTTGCCAATCAATACGTGCACCTCCATGAAGGAAACCAAACTCCCATCTAAAGAACCAAACCCACACATAGTGGCAAAGAAAGGTAGCGGCCAAAAAATAAAATGAAGAACACACCCCCTCTGTAAGCAATAACAAACCCCCCAATATAAAATGGCTCACCAAGCATTGATCTTCCACATGCAACAACAAAGAATGAAGAAAAGAAGGGAAGTCATGGCTTGTTACAGGTCGCATGCTTCCATACCCATGTGCTTCCAGAAGACCATCGATGCCATCCTCCCAAAGGAATATCCTATCATAATATATTATATTATTATTAATATTATATTATATATATAATTATTTATGTTATATATAACATATATTATATTATAACATATTATATAATATATATATTATATATTATTAATTATTAATATATTATAAATTATATTTTATATGTAATATATAACTTGTATATAACATAACATGGATGTCATCCCTTTAGGGATGGACCCGACTTTTTTTTTTAAATCATTTAAACGAAACAAATATCCATTATGAAATAGATATTCATTTCCTATTGTATTAATAAAAAATAGTGATCGAAACTATTTTATTTAGTATCAATATATTAATATTATATTATATATATTAATAAATTTTATAATAATATATATTAATATATTTATATTATTATAAAATCTATTAAGACATTATTAATATATATAATATATTATTGATACATTAATATGTATTAATATATATGTTAATTATATATAAAATCGATATAATAATATACATTAATATATTAATATATATATATTATATAGATTTTATATATAATTTATATATTAGTATATATATTATTATATTATTTCTATATATTATAAAAAAAAATTATTCGTAAGAGAAGGATAGTATAATTGTAAAAAAGGAATACAATTCGTCTGCAAAATCAGGGATAATGTTTAGATTGCAGCCCAATCCGTGATAACCCACAAAATTGCAAAGCTAGGCTGCCAAAAAAAACTACCACCTCCAACCATCTGTAGCCAACATAAGGAACCAAAAAGAGAATGTGAAGCAACTAAACTATTTACAGACATAAACTTTTAAACCCCACCATACATACCACTGCACACACCACCACACCCGACTCGCAAAGCCTGGCTAAAATCCATTCAGTTTAGAAAATTGATCAAAATCCATCATTCAGTCCAGACCTTCAACCACCTCCAGCTCGAGAAAATTCTTCAAGAAGCTGACCCCATAAACCGCTATCTGGTGATGGCAAAATAGAGCCACGCCCTTGAGCTCCAATAGTAAAGTGTATACATGGATGACTTCTCCTACCACCTTGACCAAAGGTAAATCACGAGCCCGCAATGCTCCCCACCCCAGCAATGCAGATTTTAGCACCTCATCTAGACCACCCAAAACCTCGCTCTTGAACATCTTGCAAATGATAACCTTTGCTTTGCCCTTTGGAGTTCTCACATCTAGGAGTGATGCAAGAAAACATGAAGCAATGTGGGTGTTCACCCTAAAGCACTCATGGTTCTACAAAAATTCTTTAGGTCTAGAACCATTTTAACTGTCACCACCACCTGAGGGTCGATCCTTAGAAGAATCTGCTTCAATTGCTAGTCATTGATGTGTTTAAAATTTGTTTGTGGCACCTTACATTCAAACTAAATTGTCCTGTCATGCCCAATACTAACCATAGCCTTCGTCGGAACCTCCACCACAAATTTAGAGTGTTTCACCATAACTGTTAAGTAGAGCTAAACGAAAGAAAATGAAGGAGATGATGGGTGAAATGAAAACTCAGTCAGTTGGTTTAAAGAAGAAAGTTTCCCTCATGTTTATTACTCTGTACATTAGCCAACATGCCCGGTCGAATTGTCTTCCCACCATCCAACTTCCCCATGACTGGCAATCTATCCGTCGTCTGATGCCAATTGGGGTTACGGCCATGAAAGGCCTAGATTTATGGGTGATTATATCATGATGTCTTGGGCCGCCAACCCATAACATGCCAAACAATGAGGACTTGAAATCACCTTCCTTCGCGTGGCCATGGGAATACCGGCTCACCAAATACCTTCCCATCGCATGAGACTCCACCTATGCAATGAGGTTGTTGACTCAACCAAATAGAGTCCAAGTTGTTTTTTAACCACCAGTGCATCGCAATAGTCGTGGTCTCTCCACCCCTTGTCATGGAGAAATGCCCACCCTATCACCCACGATTTCTATATATTATATTTATTGGTTATTTTTTAAGAACCAAGCTAATCTCTAGAAATACCTATGGATTTTTCCATTTCCAATTATCAGTAATTCTAAAGGGATTGGTCAACGAACGAATAGAGGCTGCTAAACTTATATTCCTACTCTTTGGGCTCTGTGAAACCCGGGAGGGTGATCCCACAATGTATACCTAAAGACCTTTCACAATTACAATCAAATACATTGTTAATAACAGATATCTCTCATGATACCACTTAATAGTAACATTGAATAAGTTGGCAGCTTATTGTGTCAATGTTATATAGTCAGATATGAGAGAATAGACAAAAAAAAAAAATAACAGTGTTCCTCTGAGATTTCATGGTTAAAAGATTGAGTAGTTAATGAATCAAAATTGAAAGTGTAATATTAATACCCTGCATGAACTAGTGTGTTTATCCCAAGCATAGAGTCAATACCTTTTGACATAACCTGATAACAATTCAGATAATAACACATATAACCCCAAGAAATCTTGCATTACAACATTCCTCTATGACGTTCAGGATTATCGCTTCTTACAAATATCCTAGTACATAGTACTTATAAGTTATCAATCTCATATAAGCATTTACATCAGTTCATTGAATCAATAAGCAAACATGAAACTGAACATCCATCAGATAATGACAAAGACAAATGAAATAAATCCTTGATTACTTTCCATCATAACTCATAACACACATACAAGGAGAGAGAATAACCACAAAACCAATATTACTCTGTATACCATTACTAGTCTTACATGCATAAGTATGAACTCCAAAAGAAACTTAAAACAAAGACCCTAAAACTTGCTTCGTATTTTTCTTGACAAAACTAACAGTATCAATTCAAAAAAATTCTAACTCTCTCATGCTTCTAGTCCTGAATTCCTTCTTATAGAGATGAAGGAGCAAAACAAGCCTCAAACCAGATAGCACACATGTCATGATCCCATAGGACCGCTTGCAACAATATTCCCTTCTTAGTTACGCTTGAGTCTTCAAGTGGAGCAAATAAGCATAAGGAAAAATTATCCTCAACTCCTCATGGAAAATAGGTCCCACATTAAAAGACATCATTAGTTTGTTACACCAGTTACAAGATATTCTCCATGTGCTCAAAATTCCAACTGTAAGAAAATCAAAACAACAAAACTTACGAAGCAAGGCAAAGAAAGTAGAAAAAGGTCAAAATGTGTTAATCCACATTAGCATCACATGCTAATCACTTTTAGTTTTAAGGAGAGAATAATATTCTACCATGTTATATCAAAAGCCTAATCTATATTGAATTCAGGCTATGTATTATTCTTCTCTTGTCCATTATTTTCCTTATTCACTATGTGTATCTCTCCAACCAAATGTTGTATTATTCTTCAGTGGGCCATTTAACATTCAATAAATATTGCACCTTAGTAGTATACTCGGAGTACCTTGTATCAATTAAAATCCTAGATTCCTTAACAAATATATCCATTTTTTATTCAATTTCCACCATTGTATCAATGTTTGAATTGAGCAAGATGTAATCAGTGACAGATAAATGCATCATAGCCACTTCAAGAAATCCTCCCAAATCTTCCTTCCAAGTGTCAAACGGATGCAATTCACCTTTTGAATTCAATATTTGAGGCATACCACAATCCTCCATCTCCTTGAATATTTTCAACTTACTTTGGAGTTGTATTCTCAACTTTCAGGGAAAGTAGTTACCTCATTTATTGAGTCAATAGTTTTCAAGGTGTTAGGAATATTTTTGGGTGCCTCAGGATCCTCATTCATTTTTGGCATCATTTCTTTCAGAGCACTGACCCTAGCAATCCAATTATTCCATTTATCCCTAAAGGCCTCTTGTACTTGCAGATACTTTGTATTTTCCTCGTGAATGTTTTTATACGTGTCCCATACATCATTATCCCTATGGACCAACTTGGTCATCCTACGCTTAAGCACATCCTCAAAATTTTCATTGGCAACCCTAACTATCTCCAATTTTGCCTACTTGACACTTTCCTTTTCAAAAGCTAACTTTTCTTTCAAATCATCAACTCTGAGGGCCAAAGTCTGCCTATCTTGTGTAGACATATCAAATGAAGAAGAAGAAGGTTGAGTCAAGAAGGCTAAGTCATTGTTCTTTGAGTAGCTTGAATGATAGCTCTCATTTGACTCAGTTCATTCAAAGCCTTATTATATTCCTTAACCAAAGATTCATACTTCTTTTGAGAAATATGTGTAGTGTCCGCACTAAGCATTGCAGCATCTTCAGTTAACTCAGCTGCCTGGATTGGAGTTATGTCAATAGCTCTTTTGACCACTAGTGAACCAATGACTTCTTCAATAGGCCTAGCAACCTCATGTTTGCTAGTATTAGGTTCCATAGACCAAATTGCAAGGGTATGCAGCTTTAGAATATATCCAGAACCAAATACTTTATTCTCAAATTGATCTTCAGATATCAAAGCTTGAGGATCTCTCCTAACCGCATCATATGCTATGGCAGCTGTGATAGTACATCCTGGTAATAACATGATTCCACTACCTTTAGCAATTCTTCAAGCTTCAGTGGGATACTTAATAGCTGCAATTTTAGCCCTGATCTTCTCTTCCTTTGCTTTCTCAGCTTCCTCCTAATGGGAAGGTTCAACATTGACTTAGGCTGATTCTAGTCTCTCTTTTATTTCTTTACTCCACTAATGAATCATAAACTCCTGAAACTCTTTAGTCTACACAAATTTATCATCAGCCAAAAACTCATCACACTCCCTAATCTTGGGATCATCTCATTTTCTCTGTCATATTGCCATTGAACAATCTTGTTAGGAGGAACATCTGAACTATGAGTCTCTTCAGTATGAGGAAGGGGAAATTTCTGCTCAACTTCCTCATTTCTTGGCACATGTTCTGCCACTTGTTCTTCGCTGACTTCCTGAACATCTTCAAGTCTTTCTAGGATGTCCATAGCTTGTTGTTGTCATTTCTCTAAGAGGACTTGGGCTTTGTCCACTGCCTCTTTTATCTTTATCTTAAACTCACTAGACTGATAGTACCTTATCATGGTAAAGGCCCTCTCCAAGGGGTCTCCAATTTCATTGTTTGGATTGTTGTAGAAGGAATTCCTTTTCATAATATTTTCCTCAATATTTGTCATAACTATCTAATCCCTTTTTCTCACCATGACAGCCTCATCACTTGTCAGATTCCTTAGTACATCATCTCTATAGAGGAATTCATGATGTATGATGCCTAAGTTCTTTTGTCATCTTTTTCCTACCACAAATCTTTCTAGATCAAAAATTATAACCTCATTGATAGGCATTCTGAGATTATTCACCATAATGCCCAATTTTTCAGACCCCTCAAGGGAAGTGACTTTAAAATAAGTAAAAGAACATTGGGGATTTACTACAGAGACCTTTCTATCCTTTCTAAACATTTCATAATCCATAACATCAATTTTCCACAAGAGCTCCATGAAAGCCAATTTGTTTGAGACATACAAGTGTAAACAATGGGGTGCCACCTTAGCTCCATAAACCCTGAACAAAGTATATTCAGATTGTAGAAACCAGTCAGCCCAATTATGTGTTGTTGTAGAGACCGGTACATCCTTTGGGCGCATAACACTTCTGATCTCTAGAGAAAGTCTTAATTTAGGTGCCACACCCAATGACTCTAAGATACCATGTCTTATAACATTGGAAAACAAGATGTAATTGGAATTAGAGAAATACTAATCCGAAATGTATGTCCACATTTGTGCAGGGATAGCCTTATTTTCACTGTCCCTAAAATTAAGATTTAATTTCCTTTTCCACTCATAATCTCCTTCCCATAAGAGCATATGAATCAATTTGGAATAATGGGGGAAGGATAGAGGGAGCACTTCCTTTTTCAAATTGAGAAAATCCACATGTATTTGCTGAGCAACAAAATTAGCATAATCAAAACTAGTGTTTTGATTATATTCTTGTATATCTGCCACCATCACCAACAAATCAGGCGCTATTCTAACCTCAAAATCCTGAGCTAGCACTTGGTTTAAACTATAGTAAGTGTTTTTGAAATAATCTTCAAATTATTCACACTCAAAAGGCTTAGCATCTTGAATAGTAATTGTTTTCCTGCTCCTTCTATGTCGCACAAGTATTGCTTCTCTGTATGCAAATTTTCTCCTTTCATATTCAACATACAAGTCAACATGCCTGAACTTTGTAGTGTAATTGAGAGTCAACCCAAATACATCCTGTGGACATCGAAATCTGCAAATCGTTAGTAACTAACATATACAAACATGATTAGTTTCCAAGCAATAAGCACCATTCAACATCCATATGAGATATCTAACATGTTTTAAAATGCTATCTAATAACAAGATACATAAAATCCTATAAAGAAAAACATGAAACCAATCTATCCCATATTGGATTGGTGTCACATGTGCTAGTGACCCTTTCCCAATCCTTGATTGATAGCTTAGATGATGATGATAAGATGGAAATGATGAGCAAAATTAGTTCTCAAGGAGAGTAACTTTGCATATGCTTTTTGGATGAAATTGTGGAGGATTTGCTCAATGTTGAAGCCTCTATTTGAAGATTTCAAATGCTAAGATTGTTGAAGAGGGACCAATGTGGGACTAAAGATTAAGCCAATGATAGGAGGACACTTGTCATCATGTGATTAGTTGATGTATGTGCAAGATTTGGGAAGAGTGCCCAAGAGGGGGAAATTTTGAATTCAAATTTTGCCATAAATGCTGAGAGGGGGACAAGGAAAAACAGCAATAAATGCCCTGTTTGACTTGTCATGTTGAGGGAAAATGATTGTTTTAATAAATCAATAAAATTGATTTATTGTGCAAGTGGCTAGGTCTAGATAATGCAAGTGGGATGTGATTAGTATTAGATTAGGATTAGATGATGATCATGCTGATTTAATGCTGATTAGCTGATTTGACATTTTGGACTTTGATAAATGATTTAAGATTTGATTTAAATGGCTTTTTGATTTATTTAATTAAATGGATAATGCAGGATGAAGGTTGAATGATAAGGATTTATTTGATAAATGAACTTATTTAATGAATGGATGAAAGTGATGAATTTGCCTAATGTAAGAGCTAATTTGACCGAATCTGATCGAATGCATAATGTGAATTTTGCATGTCTACATTTTGCCCCTCTTTGAAGCAATGTACTTGTTGCGTTGGTTCAAAGAATAAACTTGCCGCGAATCGAAATTAAAAAATTTCTGATTTTTCGAATGCCCCAGCGGAAAGAAGTACACCGGTACATTGCCCCCTCGAGAGATCGAAGCGAAAAGATTCGATTTGAGGGTCGACTCTCGATAAAGAGGTTCAAAATGGATGGTTATGGATGACGATGCAAAGATGATTTCAAGATGCTTAAATAACAAATCTATATTATCCTAAACAACTTAAATGATGATATGATATGAGATGGATGAGATTGATGATGGATATGCCGCGGATTATGCAATGGATGATTTATGAAAATGCTTAGACTAATGATCTATATTATGATGATGATATGCATGTGAGATGATATGCAAAATACCGATGTTTCTATTATGTATGATAAGTGAAATGTGATATGTGATATCGACCGCTTGTAGATGCAAGATGGATGTAATGATGGATGATGACGGATGGATGCAATGATGGATGCATGATGGATGGGCTGATGTTAGTGCGAAATGAGATGATGACAAGAGGATCCACCAAGTCCATGATTGGTCGACTCTGCATAGAGATGATGACATAATAAAAAAAGAGATGATGATGATAAAATGATGATGATAGATGGGTGGTCGGTTTATCAAGGATTGGGATTTTCAAAGATCACTTTACTTTATTTTGATACACTAAGCACGATGCATCAAGGCATAAAGGACTGTGGATGGCGTTGTAATTTTAGTGTGATGGACTTTGACTCCATACAAGATAGGAGTATTCCTCGTTTCATTACCCTGATGATACTGAACCTTGCTAGGGCGCACCTAACAAAGAAAGTATTCACCAAGTTATTTTACAAGAACGTCCAACAAGCATAGCAGAAAAAACAATAATGATCGCTGCCCCATTCCTATCTCTCTAAATCCTTCGTTCGGATATCATCGAGAGGTCCTTGGAATGAGCGCAATAAGATAAATCAAAAGAAAAGATCAAGTACACAAACAAACCAATGTTCTTCATACCTTCAGCCAGAGGGATGTGTTTCAAAAGATGGGAGCCAAAACTCATTGCCAAAAGATAATGTCCATTGTCGGAACGGATCCTAGGACATGTTAATGACACGTCGTTTTGTTTACCCAAAGTGGTTGATTTGATAAAAGTGCCCATTGTCGGAACGGATCCTAGGACATGCTTTGTATAGGATGATGATGGTTTGATAAGTTGATTGATAGGCTGTTGATATAAGGTCGACTGACATGTTTAAAAATGATCAAGACTTTGATTTTGTTTTAAATGTTTTGTTGTTCGCTTTTGATTTTACGATTGAAGCTTGATTTTGCTGCCTGCTATGATTGTTTCTGTTTGTGTTGCCAAAGGATGAAGATGGTGATCAGTTTATTATGGATGATTGATTATCACGGGTGAAGGCGAAACGAGACGGATGGATTTTTCAAATATTTGGATGTTTTTGACTTTTTTTTGGAATGTTTTGAGGCTGTTTTTGGTATTTTTCGATGTTTTTACAAATGTTTTTGATTTTTCAGTTTTCCAATGTTTTTGGATTTTGATGTTTTTCGAATGTTTTTGGATTTTGATGTTTTTCGAATGTTTTTGGGATTTTGATGTCTCTCGGCTGATCAAAGATTAGCCTTGCCTACTGCTTAAGCCTCCTCTCGACGCACGTGAAGTTCGGATTTCAATGTTTTTGATGTTTTCTGCTTTTTGAGTGTTTTTTGGATTTTTTGATATGTTTTGGATGTTTTTGGATTTTTTTGATTTTCTAATGTTTTTGGATTTTTGCATGATTTTGACGATTCTGATATGGATGTGATAGCAGTGCTCTGTTTAGGATTTTGCTAAAAACCAAGCTAAGGTTGATGTATTAGATCGATGGATTGATGATGATGATAGCATTGTTGAGGATGCACAACAATGCAAAGATTTGATTGATGATGATTTGATGATGATAACATTGTTGAGGATGCACAACAATGCAAGGATTGATTGATCGAGATTGATGAGGATAACATTGTTGAGGATGCACAACAATGCAAGGATGGGTTGGTCAGGATTGATAATGATAACATTGTCGAGGATACACGACAATGCAAGGATAGTGTTAAGCAACACAAGGATATCCTGAGATGATTTTTTTTTTGATTGGATTTGATTGATCATGTTTGATGAAGCTTGATTTGGAACAAAAGATGTTTGGATGATTTGATGTGACGTTTGACGTGCAGCTTAGATGCGACTGATATCGATTGATGTTTGATGAAAGATGAAGACTGATAAGGAATGTCTTTTCGTCAAAATATGCCATGGACTAGTGATTAACATTTTGGATTGCAAATGATTTGACCAATTAATTTTATGTTTTCCAATGTTCGGATCGCCACATAAGGTGAAGGATATAGATCAAGATTTATTCTCGAAGCAAGATGTACATATCTGCCCCCAATGTCTAGCAATGTATGGAATGCCATGGATGGATGCTTAGATAGGCGTATGGATGTATGGATATGGTAAGCATGCAAAAGGATGCCAAGGATTATCTTGCGATAAGATAAGGTGCTCGAATAACGAATGCTCATTGGATAATGCTTCATGGCTCAGATAATGCTGGATAGGATAGGATTTAATGAAAACGACCCATGTCAAGATGTTCACCGTAAGCAAGCGTAAAGTGTACCAAAATTTTACCAAGATCAAGATAACTTGCATGATGGATGTAGATAGATGTGAATGGATTGGATAAATGGTTCATGGATGAAATGGATTTATTATGGACAAGATGGATGGAATGCTCGATTTATTATGGATGGGATGAGATGCTTTCATCAGAACTGGTGCACGTAGATGCTCGATTCCACACATGACGCCTGTTTGCCAGGTTTTCATCATGGTCTTGCCCAAAGCGCCGCCCATGCGGTTTTCACTAGAGGACGATTTTTATCTTTACTGTTTTCAATCCTTTTTCTGATTTTTTTGGATTTTCATATGATTTTTTTTGATTTTTTTGTATTTTTCTGAAAGATTCATGATAAACCACCTAGTGGTGTTGACGTAGATGCTTCTGTCATAATGTGCCATCGATATCTTGCCTGAAGGAGCTGCTTTGCTAAGATACGTGCACTTGAATGCAGCTTTTGGGATTCTTGATCTGCTTCGTCGATACCGGAGTTAACTCTGTCTTGGTGCGCACATCGCGATAGATTGCCTTCTGAATCCTTATGATGAAGGGTCGTTGCCAATACACGGTCAATGTAAGAACTGGATATTATGTGTGGAGGCGTGGATGGAGTGCATTTAGGGATAAGAGATGGATTGGTTGACAGTTTGGAACCTTTTACTCTCCAAACTTGGGAAGATGAGCAATGATGGGTGGATACGGAAGTGTGCATGGAATTAGGACCAACTGCTTGATACACTTTGTATGTTGCTTGAAAAGCCTGCTTTTGATTTTGCGGACATCTTTGATGGATACATTTCCCTCTTTTAGTTTTCCCCACAGTTTCTTTGACTGATGGAGTTTGATAGGGATGATCTTTCTTTGTATTCTTTGGTATCCATTTGTGTTTGATTTGTCCATTATGCTTCTCAGCTTCTTTTGATTTGATAATGTTCTTCGTACTTTGATTCAGATATTCCTTTTGATGTTGGTCCCAATTCATGGATGGGGTGATGGGTGGATGAAGATTTGTGATATGGTTGGTTGTAGTATTGACACTAGCTTCATCATAAGGTCTCTTCATGCTCCCTATGTTGACGTTTGCTTGAGACGAAGTTGCCCCCAGTATGGTGATAGTATCACCTTTATTCATTGATTCTGCTTGTTTGAAGAGCTCTTGTTCAAAATGCATTCTCTGATCAATGATCACTGTAGACGACATTATTTCCATTTGTTGCTCTGCTATCTCTGAATGTTCTATCTGACTTGTTTCCTTGGGAAGATAGTGATGGATATCCTTATTCATGATGTCCTCAGTCTGAGTTTGGGACATATTTGATCCTGATGTTGACAACTCCATTTGATTGTAGGAGTTAAGAATCTGCTCTTTTTGTGTAACAAAATCTTGTTCTAGATGAAGATCAGCTACGTGCCCGTCTATAGAAAGCATCTCATGGGTAGATGGAGGAGTATGAATATGATCATCTTGCATGGATAAGAGAGTGTTCATTAGATTATTGTAGTATCTTGGAGATACAAATTCTTGATCTTGATTAATTTCGGAGTTTCTTTTGACATGCTTTGGATCAAGCTCTTGACATGGATCGGTTTCAAAGGATGAATCGCTTACAAATGGTGCTTGGATATCTTCATTAGACATGGTAAGTGGTTCAACATCCTCAAGTGTCGAGTTTAGGGTTCTTTTAGTATCTGTAACCATGCGGTCAAAGGGGATCAACATGTTTTGGAAGGGACCATTGCTAGACCTTGGTGAAAGATTTTGATCATGTTTTGGAATAAATTCTTGAGATATGTCCTCTACCTCATAAGGTGATGTAGAGACATTTTCAACATCATCATAGGTCGATGGATCGTGCATTATGTCAATAGGATCAAATAACCCTAACACTCCTTGAAAGAGATCACTAAAAAGTGGCTCTTGATGTATGGTGAGTTGATCATCGGATTGTGTAGATATATCTTCAATGTGCTCCTCGATGGAGAGGTTTTGATCATTGTTTTCGACAATTGCGATGGAGAGATTGTGAATGTCTTTGACCATAGCATCAAGTGATGTTGATATTTCTTGAATTGGCTCATTGTCGAGTTTTGTTGGTGGATTTTGATCGTGATTCAAAAGTGACTCTTGACATATGTCGATTTGATCCTTGGATGAAGTAAACATGTGCTCAGTGATAGATTGATCTTGATCCTTGTTTTCAATAGTTGTCATCTTTTGTGTTTGTGCTCGTGTTGGTTGGGTAGCTTGAGAGGCTTGGGAAACTTGAAAGGATTGTTGCACTTGTTGAGCTTGTGTTGCTTGTTGTTGTTGCAGCGATGTTTGAGCTTGATTTTTCTGTGAAGCTTGAGAAGCGTGCGTGGCTATAGGCGCTTGCCGAATTGTTTCATATTGTTGGAGCAATTGTTGGTATGCTTTGAATGAAGCATTGTAATTGCTTACTTGGCTTAGTCGCAATGGTGGTGGTGGTGGGATTGAAATTGTGTTGGATGTAGTGACGAGTGTTTGAGATACGCTCGGAGCGATCATGGTAGTGAGGGGTTGAGATGTAATGGGTGTGATAGTGGCGTTTGGAATGATTGAAGGGATAGTGATGGTTGGAATGACCGAGGTGATAGGTCCTTGAGAGACCAAATTTTGATTTGGGATCAATGTTGTTTGATTAGATACCATCCATTGGTGTGATGTCGATGGTATACTCGAAGGATTTGACGTGATGGTTTGATTGACATTAAGTGGATTGATTTGGGTGGATTGATTGGTGCTAGGTAAAGGGGGAAGCCCTAAACCAAGGAATGATGTAGGTAATGGTGGTGGAGATTTCCCTTGGCGCAATGCCTCAACTATTTTGGAAAGTTCTGCAATTTGATCTCGCCAAATTTGTTCTTGATTTTGATTTTGACTCACTTGAGATAGTTGATTTGGCTTGTGTTCAAGTAGTTTTGGCATGCATGCTTGCGATTTTTGAATAGGATTATGGGAAAATTGACTTTGGATAATGTTCTGATTTGGCATGATAGGATGAACAATGTTGGTATTGGGAATCATTTTTCCAAAGGTTTCCGAGTTAGGATTCATGTTTCGAAAAAATGCATTTGGTACATCCACATTTGGTTTGTAGGGATTTGGTGGAATGATGTTGCTCGTTTGAAGACTCA